>CAVNZG010000195.1:269093-495237 GCA_963693315.1 Diogma glabrata
GAGAGAGAGAGAGAGAGAGAGAGAGACCTTGTTACAAGTTAAATTTTATATAATCTATGTATGTTTAATTATTAAACAAAACAAAAATATAAATAGTAGCAATCTCATATTGGGTAATATATTATTGAGCAATTCAACATCATCGCAACATCAATGTTCCCGACCCCCTCTGATTTCGATAAAATTTCATATACAGATAGCCAATGACAAAATAAAAATACCATTTCTTTCAAAAAATTAGATTTCGCTCTAGGAACGACGCAGGGTGGCGGCAAAGTTTTAGGGGTTTGCGAAACATGATTATCTTTGAATATCGATTGCTAACAATTGACTAAACCGATTTAAGTCATTTATACCTCATTAGAAAGGTAATTGATAGGACTTATAAAGAAAAATACTTAACATTTTTTAAAAGTGTATTTAACTTAAATAAAAAATTCAAAGATGGCGCTGTTGGGGGTACCTTCACTTATAACCCTTTTTTCTTCCAGAAAAAAAATGTTTAATTTAATGCCGCAGGAGGGATCGATTTTGATCGATTATGATCAATGTTGATCTACGGGTCTGACTACCCTGCGTACTCCAGTCCCTGCCATTGACATATGAGTTAGCGTGAGATATCACATACCACTGGCAATGGCAGGAGATGTCATTAGCCAAGATGATATCTTAGGGTGCTGGCGGACGAACTTTAATTAGTCAACGGCAGCACTTCCAGTCTTAGCTGGGCAGCGTTCCGTAGCGGTACCGCTCATTAGCTCTTCCGAGGAATCGAACCAACACGTAGTTATGTGTGGGCTTTGTGCCTCGATTGAGGTGGTGGGCGGTGCGTCTGGGGTGCGCTGCATCAGCTGGATTATTGGCATTTAGTTTTGTTTTGTTTTCTGCAAATTTCTCACAATTTGTTTTTCACTTATTATTTTGTTATTATTTCTTCATCTTATCATGAAATATTGGCATATGTCATATTTTGTAGTATGATAGGATTTTTTACTTAGTTATGCATTTTAAAATAAAACACAAAAAAATAAAATAAACATTTTGATATATATATGGCAGTACAACCGAAAAAAAATAAGTCTGCAAGTGGTAAAGCAAATTTGCGCAATCCACCCGCCCATAAAGCGGCATGTCCACGGAATTTGCAGGGACAAAACATATATGAATCAATAAAAAATTTTAAAATACATGTTCAAAACATCTGCGGATTGAACGCTAACCATGACCACGTGCAACATCATCTTGAGCACGACAAACCGAACATTCTATTCCTTACAGAAACACAAGTTTCTGAAAATTTTCTCTTTATAGAATCGCTTAATTCCAAATATAGGCTCGAATCAGCTTTCAAACTCCATCAGGGCGTATGCGCATTCATTCATGAGAGTGTTGCGTACACGCGCTTTCCAAATTTTGAACTACACGGTGACGGCTTCAATACAATGGTTTTAAAGATTTGTCTTCCAGAAATGACTTTTTTTACAATAGCTTTATACCGGTCCCCCAACAAACGTAACCCAAACTTTTTTAATATACTGACAAAAATTATGGACGAGATTAGAGCAAAGTCCCCTAATTGTGAAGTTATCGTTACCGGTGACTTCAACGTCCACAACAAATCATGGTTGGAATTCTCCAAATCGACCGACGATGTTGACAATAGTGGAAAACTGGCAGAAATTTTTGCCGCGTCTCAGGGCCTATTCCAAATTGTAAAAAGCCCGACTTTCACTCCTCGTAATGGCGGTGATAATAGTTTTCTACTAGATCTCTATCTTACCACAATGCCAGATATTACGAGTGTCGATGTTGCGAAAGGTAGTATTGGAAATTTTGATCATTATTTAATCTCATCAGTTATCAAAACTGATTTACTTAAAACTACAGCTCCCAAACCCCGTAAAATATTTCACTACTCAAAAATGGATAAGAGTGGTCTTCAAAATTTTTTCCATGGTTTCCCTTTCGACCGTCATTGTTTTTACACTGACAATGTAAATGTTTCTGCTCAAAACTTTACAGAAACCATCCAATTTGCTATAAATAAATTTGTCCCTTTCTCCATAGTAAAACCCAAACAAAAATACTTGTATTCGAAAGCTGCCAAAACGGCACTTAGAAGCAAACGTAGATCATTTAATATTTGGATTCATAACAAAACTCCCACTAATCGATCCCAATATCTAAAGGCCAACAAAATATCTAATCAGATTATCTCAAACGAAAAGTCCGAAATTGACAGAGCGAAAGCCTCAAAACTTACGTCTATGTCTGTTTCTGACAAGAGTTTCTACAGTGCCATTAATTCTTTAAATTCTGGTACAAAATTTTCTATTCCCCCTATTATTGATGGTGATTTAATCGTCAATGATCCCGCAAGAAAAGCTATCTTGTTCGCTGAACGCTTTGCTCTGAACTCCACTGTTTTGGAAACTCCTAAAGAAATACCCCAAATCCAGTCTTCAGGAGTTAATATGAATGAACTTCACTTCAAACCCAAAATAGTCGCTAAACTTTTAAAGGGGTTAAACATCAACAAAGCATCAGGAATGGACAATATTCCACCCATTATTTTAAAAACCTTTTCCAAAGAACTTGCACCAACTTTAACTAAAATATTCTACCAATCCTACAAATCTGGTATATTTCCCTCGTGCTGGAAGTTGGCAAATGTCCAGCCCGTCCCCAAAAAGGGACCAAAATCCGATATCTCAAATTATAGGCCAATAGCTTTACTATCGGTCCTATCCAAAGTCTATGAGCATTATATTAATACACATATTTCAAAATTTCTGGAAGAAAATCATTTAATATCCGACAGCCAATACGGTTTTCGAAACAAAAGATCAACTACCGATCTATTAAACTATGTAGCGCATTGTTGGAACAGCATACTTGATAAAGGTGGTGAAACATACGTTATCGCTTTAGACATCTCCAAGGCATTCGATCGAGTCTGGCATGCCAACTTAATCAACAAGCTCGTTGCGTACGGTTTTCATCCCAATGTTGTGAAGCTGATTCAAAATTTTCTATCCGACCGATACATTTCGGTAACCTTAGACGGATATTCTTCTGAGTCTAAACTAATTAACGCTGGTGTACCCCAAGGCTCAGTATTGTCCCCAACCCTATTTTTGACTTATATCAACGAATTGTTGAAAATCACCAGCAACCCAATAAATAGTTTTGCAGATGATAGTACTCTGCACAAGTCGTTCGAGCCCCTTCCTTCAAAAGGTAAAATGCACGAACGAATTAATCCTGCCCGGAGAGACGCTGCCATAAACGTGAACAAAGACCTGAATAAAGTCGCCGACTGGGGTGACCAAAACCTTGTCAATTTCAACTCCACCAAAACACAGCTGTTGATTGTTTCCAGATTAAAGACCGAGTTCCCCAAAGATATTTTATTTAGTATGTGTGATGAACCAATAGGTGAATGTAAAAACATTCGTTTATTGGGGTGTCACAGTTTCAAATGACCTACTCTGGAACGATCATGTAATGGCGATGGCAAAAAGCGCGTCTAAAAAACTCGGCCTCCTAAATAGATGCAAAAAATTTTTCACTCCATACCAATTGCTCCATGTTTATAAGTCCTATATTCGTCCATGTATGGAGTACTGCTGTCAAGTTTGGGGTGCTGCCTCTGTTTCCATCTTGGCCCTCTTGGACTCTGTTCAAAAGCGAGCTATACGAATTGTAGGTGATCGAACTTTGACATCACAACTTGATTCCCTACAACATCGTCGCACTGTTGCTGACCTCGTTGTTTTTTACAAATATCGTCATCAGCAGTGCTCAGATGAAATCAGC
This sequence comes from Diogma glabrata, assembly GCA_963693315.1. NCBI lineage: Eukaryota > Metazoa > Arthropoda > Insecta > Diptera > Cylindrotomidae > Diogma > Diogma glabrata. The sequence goes on from CAVNZG010000195.1 coordinate 272,913, forward strand.
GGCATCATGCCTCAAACTTATTCTTACCCCCGTTCCACTCGGCAATCGGCTGCCGCAACCAGTGAAACGGTAAAGATCCCGCGCTGTCATACTGGCAGATCGCAGAGAGACTTCTTTGTCCGAACTGCGTACAAATGGAATAGTTTGCCGGAACACTTAGTCTCAGGTGGCTTCAACCCACAGATGTTTAAAAAAAGCGTTAATCTACACCTCAGAACGCCAGTTGTTGTGGGACCCAGGTCTAGACCTAGGTCTTAAAAGGTATTTATGTGTTGTTGTGACACATATTCTAAACCCTATTACACAACACATTTTATTAAAAAAAAAAAAAAAAAAAAAAAAATTAGTTCGTAATCTAATAACGAAAGTTTCCCAGGTATCTAATTTCTCGTTTTAAAAATAAAATTTTTACAAAATTTTCATTTCCGTTTTTTTTTCAATTTTTTTTCTAACTAATGCAGTGAATCATCTATTTAACTCAACCTACCGGAATTCTTGTTTTATAATAATTTAATGACCATTTAACTATTTTAAGGATACAAATTAAGTATTTGTGGGTGTGAATGCTTTTTACATAATTTATCTTTTCATCCATTTATACCTGTCCGAAATTAGTTTTAAAGGCATGGGAAAATCAAGTACCGTACTTTGTTGCCTGTTAATGATAATACCTGTCATAAAATGAGAGCGCAGTAATGAAAATAATAGTCTATAGAGATATTTTGAGTGTATAGCATCATTACTAAATTCGTTTGTCAATTTTGTTAAAAAAATATTTGTGTTGTGTTAGCAAAGAAGCTTCAAAGTGTTTTAATAGTTAAAATAAATTTTTTTAAAACGAGTAAATATCATTGTTTAAAACCATTTGGTATCGGCGAGTGTTCAAAAACTTTCAAAAATGTTACACCTGAAGTTCAGAATAAATTACGTTCGATAAACCTTGTATTTAATTTACGTACGCAAAAGCGACGCAACTTAATTTGTATCCTTAAAATAGTTAATTGGTCATTAAATTATTATAAAACAAGAATTCCGGTGGGTTGAGTTAAATAGATGATTCACTGCATTGGTTGAAAAAAAAGACGGAAATGAAAATTTTGTAAAAATTTTATTTTTAAAACGAGAAATTAGATACCTGGGAAACTTTCGTTATTAGATTACGAACTAATTAAACATTTTTTGTCTGGAAAAAAAGTGGTAAAAGTGAGGGTACCCCCAACAGCGCTATCTATTAATTTTTTTTTTAAGTTTAACACACTTTTAAAAATTATTAAAAAATTTCAAGTAATTTTTTTTATAAGTCCTATCAATTACCTTTCCAATGAGGTATAAATGACTTAAATCGGTTTAGTCAATCGTTAGCAATCGATATTCAAAGATACTCATGTTTCGCAAACTCATAAAACTTTGCCGCCACCCTGTGTCGTCCCTAGAGCGAAATTTAATTTTTTGAAAGAAACGGTATTTTTATTTTTTCATTGGCTATCTGTATATGAAATTTCATCGAAATCAGAGAGGGTCAGGTCACATGCTAGAACAAATGCTGTTGCGATGACGTGGAATTACTCTATTGTGTATTTTTTGATTATGAAAAATTGTGACATATTGTCCTATATTGTCCTATCAATGATTTGTTTTTAGATAGACAATCACTATGTTTGATTTATATCTCAAATATCCCAAACATCTTTTAAGCCAAACTTTGTCTTGCCTTAGACTTTAGCTACAAGTAAAGATTATTTTATTTTTGACTTACAATTTTATTTAAATGAATAACTTCACACTAGTAATCTTGCTATTATACTTATTTATATAACATTGTTTATTTATAAATCTATTCATAAATGTAATTATTTATTTCACAATAATTTTTATTAATTGATTGCTGGCAATAATATTTAGATGAAATATCTTGAATAAAACAAAATAAAACTTAACCTTCTGGTAACTTAATGCAGTTTATCATTTATCTCGTTATTTTAAATAAGAAACTAACAGAATTCTGTCAAAGATGCCAATCATATGATAAGAGCTGTAATAAACGTCTTATGGAGTAAACAATTTGAACAAAGATAATATGACTGTTAACAAACTTAAAACTTATGTAATTTTAAGTAATGTTGTTTGAACAAATGGCATATAATATGTACTTGTTAAACAACGTATTACATCTACACCTCAAGTTTCAGGGTACTTTATTTACTTTTGATTTCAAACGGTTGGGAGTTGGGAGTGGGAGTTTTTAAATGGGAGTATTTAAAAAAATATTTCCAGAAATTTTTATCTATTTGCTTTTTAACACCGGCAAACAAATTTCTAGCCATATTTTAATTCCATCCTATCTAAATTTTAAACAATATAAAGATATAAACAAAATACAATTGTACATTTTTGACAACGAAACATAAACGCGTTGTCGTAAAATTATAAAAGATACTAAGTTAACGTAATAACATGAAATAAAACGAAAGGAGGATTCATTCAGCAAACTGCTAATAAAGCCTCTCCATTTAGCGTTCAATAATTTCAACTCTAAGTTTAATCTTCCAGAGCTCGTAAAATTGCGGTACTCTACTATCGCGTCGCACCGCAACAGTTTTGCTCCTCCTGAAATCCATCATTTTTGCTTGAAACAATTAACTTTTAGGTAGATTTCATATAAAAATCTACCTATTGCAATGTCCGTCATCTCGGAATTTCGGAAAAATTTTGATGCCAAACGATTATATATGTAAAGCGGAGACGGAAAAACAAAAAAAAAAATTATATATATATATATATATATATATATATATATATATATATATATATATATATATATATATATATATATATAATATATATATATATATATATATATATATATATATATATACATATATATATATATATATATATATATATATATTATATATATATATATATATATATATATATATATATATATATATATATATATATATATATATATATATATATATATATATATATATATATATATATATATATATATATATATATATATATATATATACATATATATATATATATATATATATATATATATATATATATATATATATATATATATATATATATATATATATATATATATATATATATATATATATATATATATATATATATATATATATATATATATAACGATATGAGGTATAACGGAATTTAGCGGCACTCTCACGGTCGCATTTTTCGACCTAGACCAAAAATTGTTTTTGAGCGTGTTGCGGCAAACAATCTCTTGGATAAGTTCGACAAGTGGCCATATCCGGGTACAGGTTAAGAATCTGAAGCCTTAAAACTGTCAAAAACAAAGCGTTATAACGGCCGTTTGGGGCAAAATATGTAAACAAAATTTATAAATATTAATTATTTGAACATATTTCTATCATTTTTTATCTGCAATAAAAGGATCTTTAGCTATCTGCAATAATGAATTGAATCTATTTATCATGCAACGATCCCAAAAATAATAAATTTTTAGAGTTTACAATAGAATTTTATTCGAGCACTCATTTCACTCCTTCAAAATTAAAATGTTGATAATTTCATATAGTTCTTCATCGGACAGAACAAAACATGTTGTTTTCCCATTTCACTCCTTTGGAGTTTTATTTAATTTTATTTTCTTTCATTTCGTTTACAAAATAAGAAAATAGATCAAAGCATTTACAAAAATTATATAGTTTCTATGTTAAAAGCATCAATTTTGAAGTAAATATTAAATGTGTGAGTATTTGAAAGAAATTTAAAAACTTTTAATTCAATATAGGAATAAGAACGATCTTTTATTTTTTTCTCTCTCATGTATATATGGCAGTGTTATTTTTTTAAGTTGCTTGCTCTGAAAGCAGAAACAACGGAGTGATTTAAGGAGCGTTTCAAAATCTAATTTTTTGTCCTAGAACAAGAAGTAAATTATTCTATTCTAGTTATTCTATGCAAATCTTTACTTGTAAATGTATGGGTATTATATTTTTGCCATTCTTTTTCGATGGTGCTCAAACTATTTATATAAAGCTATCAAACGGTTTAAGTGGAAAAATACTTATTTTTTTTTTTGATAAAAGTAGTGATCACAATAGTGAAAATTTGCATTGTTTGTTGTTTATTAATAGTTTGTTGTAAATTAATATAAGCGCTAGGAGGTCACGGTGTTTATGACACGTGATACGGGTTGCGCTTACCCGAACTACAGCGGGCTCAAGTCCGCTATTGTATACCGTAAACCCATTGTCATGCTTTTTGGGAGCTTGGACCTTAGCTTTATCACTGTCGCGGGCCGATACTACCTTACCAGCATCTCCAATCTAATGCGTATTCATTTCTTCAGTCCGCCCCAATGGATTGGTCTATTGCGTTAAAACTAGACAAATCTCTGGGCACCAGTCACTCCCAGCTGTATATAGAATTTTAACAGGTATAGACGAAGACCTGTTGATGACCTTTATTGCGTCTTACCTCGGGGAATAACTTTGAAAATTATTTAAGAATACTTTTATATTTTATAAAAAATTTTGTTTTGGAACCGTTGTTATTATTTCTTACTTCCTTTCAAGAAATATTGGGATATGTCATATATTATTAAATGATAGGATTTATTGTTTAGTTACACATTTTTAAAACAAATTATATTTTGGTCAAATGACTATTATATTTGAGAAAAAATTTAAAATGCAAACTCAAAATATTTGTGGATGCTAACTGTAACGCCTTGCAACATCATCTCGAGCATGATAAACTAAAACTTCTGAAATCTACCTCTCTGACGTAACACTAAATTCTAAGTATGTGTGTATAGACTTAAATCAGTTTTTAAAATTTATTAAGATGTATGTGCATACATTTACGAGAGTGTTGCGTAAAATAGTAAAATACTTTTATGTGTAAACTACAAACTTCACATGAAAATTGAAATAATGTGAATAATATGTACGTTCAAACATTTTATATTTTGCTATACGTATTCTGTTAGGTAAAAATAGTAGTTTATGTAACAAGTACGCAAAATATGTTTTAGTGGACGAATGGTAATGTTTCCGGACGAGGCGCTAGCCGAGTCTGTAATATGAAGATGAGTCTGCTAAAGCCATTTGCGTACGTGTTGCATACAACGTTTTTTTGTATTAGCTCTTAGGATTTTTTTTTCTAATTTATTGCTTAATTTGTATTCTTGCGTACCTAAAAATTTGATTTTTGAACAAAACTTATCAAAGCAATTGTGATTATAATTTGAAAATAATTATAATATAAAATGAAAACAAATTTTGAATCCGCTAAAGTGTTGTCATAACGACTTTAAGTACTAGTCCGCTAAAATACTATTTTGCGGACTCTAAACAGTTCTTGAGGTTTTTGAAATGACCGATTCAATTTTATTTAATAAATATTTCTAAACAAAAAATGTTTCCCATTACATACATGTTTGACAACCAAAAATCGGTGAAAATACGAATGCAAATAAATGTTCTAACATGGTATCCGTTTAGTGGTCGAGACCAAACGTTATTCAGCTGTCCTTAATAATTTTTACAATCTGACAAATTTCGGCCTGCTTCAAACAAACGAACTTTTCGGTTGTTTAAACTCCAAACGTAATAATCTAAAGCATCGAGAGCCTAGAACTTAAAATTTTTTTTAATGAACCTACTTCTATAAGAGCTTTTCATATGGTTGGAATTCGTAAGAACTTTCCAGCTAACAACCGGTAGAGAACAGTTTTGGAACTGAATAATAAATTTTCCAAGCCCATATTTACACTATTACTATTTTTTGCCGTATATTTTTCACATGGGAACGTAGGTTGTCAACAAGTATCGCGAGTCCAGCGTGCTACCACTAGGCCACACTATTACTATTGGCTGTTGTGAGTAAATAAACTCATTGTACAATTAACAAAACTGTTGTGTTTACTTTCAATTCAACTATCAAATCAGAATAATAAATTGATAAATTAAGGTTAGCAAAATGATATACATACAAATTCAGGGTAGATTGGTGTGGTGTATAGAAAACAGATGGTATGATTGGAAGCTGATAAAATGATTTTATGACGTGGACTAAGAGTTATAGAACTTATAAAAACACTAAAACAAAGTAAGCTATCGAAAACACGACACAGAAGCAGAATGTTATCAATTTTTAATAGCAACAGCACGCGAATAAATACAACCAGTCCAGAAAACCTCAGTTCCAACAACAGTTAACAGGCTATGATTAAGATAAACAAGATAATTATTAAAAACTCGATGGCGCAATTCTAGCTTAGCACATCTGGTGCACTTCTAATAAAAATGCATATACTTCATATAAAATTCACCAATGGAACCCAAAATCAACAAATGGGTAGCAACAAAGGTAACCGACAAGTAAACAATTGTTTGGGAAAGGCATTATAAACTAACACGAAAAAGTTGTAGACTATCCGTTGAACTCAACCAACGGACATAAAAAACCATAACAACTTAATTAAACGTAAATTGCCCAATAATTTGCTTCTTAAGACAATAAGCGTTATAGCTTATGTAAGCATTATAACTCTGAACAAACGTAGTAAAACTTAAAGCTATCATTTATTTAGTGACATATGACTTACTTTGTAGTGAAGTAAAAATTTTCTTATCGTTTATCAGTTTGAATTTTATTAGTTAATGATTGCATAAACATTTTAACTAATTGGAGTAATATAAAATAAAAAATATGAAGGGTTGAAATTTCAATATTAAGATCTCGTTCTGGGTTAAGGATTTTTATACAGTTTTCAGCAAAAGGGTTTTATTAGGACATTGTTTTATATTAAACATTAAACTCTTTGTAAAAGCACAAATATTTTATCTCTGTGTAGTATTTTATTACAAAGCTAACACGAAACATCAATACGTTGCCGGAAAATTATAACAGATCATAAATTATCATAACAGATCATAAGTAGCAAACTACTGAAAAACCTCTCCATTTAGTGTTCAGCAATTTCAACTTTCCAAAATCAAACAACCTATTATCTACTAATACCTAAGAGTTTCTATTAGTAGAGAAAATTTCTTAAAAAAATATTTTCGGTTAGGTAAATGCTTATTTTTAATAATTACTGACACGAGCTGATAATTTACAAACCAACTGCTCCTATTGGTCTATCAAATCGTTTCCTTCACCGTAAATGCTTTCGATAACTACAACTTTTGCAAAAAACGACATTTCATATGATATTACCTGATATTTTCCAACACAACCGTTCCTATTTGAATTTATCCAAAAACCGTCTTAGAAAAACTCTCTGTTTACTCTAAATGCTTAGACTGCGTTCCAATTGAATGCTAAATGGTGTCCAAATTATAAATCGTGCTAAATTTTAAAATTCAGCATGATATCGTTCTATAATTCATTTCTTCTAAATAATTATAAATTTGAGCACAAGGTGACAAAAATAAATAATTTAATGTAATAATAATTGCATAACTTTGTTTCGTTTTATTAGTATGAAACTAAACTTCCAGGCTACTTCATATTTTAAGATATTTAAAAAATGAAATGGAAATTAACTAATATCAAAATTTAATCAAAGCAAATATGATAATTAGTGTAAGTAGTTAAAATAATTCTATGTATACCTCGGTTGAGAAGACTAATATAGACCTCGAACATTATATCTAAAAGTTCTCGATCAATAATAGCTTACTTCTCAACCTTGTTATATAATGTACTATTGTGATACAATAAATACTAGAAAATAATTTATAGTTTCAGACTTAAAAGTGAATAATAAAAATAAATAAACTTTCTCCAATGGAAGCTGATAACCACACTTATTTGATGCACAATATTTAATTTATAATATATTCTTATATTTAATAATACAAAGACTTTAAATTTTATAATAGAATTTGAAACTGTAAACAATTTTGAAATTATTCGTAAAGTAAAATGAAGTTAGTAATTAACTATCAGTTCAAATGAGTCTACAAAAATTTAGAACGCAAATGGCGGATTTATAAGTAAAGCCTTAATTAGACTATTGCAGAACTCTGCAATATTTCTGCTATAGTCTTGCAATGGAAGTGTGTAAAATATTCATTGCAGAAAAGTTTGGCAATGAACTCAATGCAAAACATTGCAATGACTCATTACAATGTTTTGTAATGAGTTCATTGCCAAACTTTTCGGCAATGAATATTTTACACACTACCATTGCACGACTATTGCAGAAATATTGCAGAGTTCTGCAATAGTCTAAATGCGGCTTAAGACTGAATTCTAATTGAATGCTAAATAGTCTCCAAATTCTAAATGCTGCTAAATTGAAAAATTGTTTTTACCAATAAAGATTCTGTAGTGTAGTACATGCAAAATTTGCATTCTAAATATGTGTAGAATTGCGTCAACTGTCAGTAAAACATATCAATGCTTGTTCGATAGCTCTAAAACATATATATCTTTAAAAAAAAATTTCAATTTAGTACGATTTAGAATTTGGAGAGCATTTAGCATTCAATTGGAATCTAGTCTTACTCGAAAATGTGCTAAATCAATATAGCATTGCGCAGACCATTTAGCATTCAATTAGAACGCTTATTTTCAATAATTACAACTTTTGAGAAAAACGACATTTAATATGAACCACCTAATATTTCCCAACTCCAAATAGTCCAGAAAACTCCCTAGAAAACTTATCCATTTAGATAAATAGTTCTTTTTTAAATTCATTTGTTTTGGAAAAAACAACATTTAGTTTGCAACAAGCAAACATATTTCAGCTGTACCTATTTGTCTAACTAACCTATTCGTCTATACCTATTTGAACAACTTGATATTTTGAAACTGTTCCTATTACTCAGAAGTCGTGGAATAAGGAATCACACAAAAAAGTAATCAAAAAAACATCTGCATAATAATTACAATTTTTGTTGAAAAACGACATTTAATTAGGAGTAAATATGAAAGATCTTCATTTTAAACCCAAAATCGTCGAAAAACTTTATTATTAACTTAAATTATCAACAAAGCTTCCGGTCTGGACAACATTCTTCCTATTATTCTAAAAACATTTGTAAAAGAGCCTGCACCCACTCTTACCAAAATATAATATAAATCCTATAAATCTGGTATTTTTCCTTCGTGCTAGAAGTTGACCAATGTTCAGCCCGTCCCCAAAAAGGAACAAAATGTGACATTTCTAATTATAGATCAATATATAATTACATCTTTGGAATAGCATAATTGATAAAGGTGATGAAACGGACGTTATCGCATTAGACATCTCAAAAGCAATTGATCGAATCTGTGGCCCAATTCCTGAATACGATACAAATCTTCTTACGATACGAAGGTTCAATTCGATACGAAAATAAAATGAAATTCCTGAATACGAACGTACCACAAATTTCAATGGTTACAGTGTAGGTAAAGGGAAATTTTTTATTTTTCCAAAATAAAACAGTGTACATAGATATAATAAATGACAAAATTTATGATTTTGGCTTAAAAATAGTATTTATTTTCATATTATTATTGAAAATTTTCAATTTTCGGAACATCCATTTTAGTTTAATAACTAAATAAAATTGCAATGGTGTTGTAATGGAATTTCTTATTTATAAATATGTATTTTGATAAAATTATTAAACTATGTGCTTATTAATTAGTTTTTCTCCTTGTGTATTAAGGTGAATCTTTTTTTTTTTAAGGATATTCGTTGTTTTGTAGGTTCTGCCCTTCCGCGACAAAGTACTCCTACTTGCCCTCCTTTTCGATGTTTTAAAACTAATCTGTTAATCTCTGTATTCAGATATTTATTTAATAGTATGCAACCATCTGTCAATTCAATTTATATTTGTTTAACTAAATATTCGAATTGCTCAAAAGGGCGTTGTTTTCCATCATAATGCCAGAACCATCTTTGATATTCAGATATTTATTTAATAGTATGCAGCGATCTATCAATTCAATTTATATTTTTTTAACTAAATATTGGAATTACTCGAAAGGGCCGGCGTATTTTGTGTTTTTATATTGATCATTAATATACGATGGTCAGAAAGAAAGGTATCATGAACGGAGACATAATAAAACGATAGGAAGAGATTAGTTGCAATGTGGTCTATTATGGTTTGAGTACAGATGTAAAAGTAATATTACCCATGGTAAAATTGGTAATATTACGTAATATTACTTAGACTCGGTAAAATTGGTAAAATTGCAATAAAATTATTAAAAATCATAGTTTGTGCTTTTTTGTTGACACTCCGTATAATTGAAAATTGCGTGCACATTGTTGTGAGAATATCTCAGCTGATCGATCGATTTGCAGCTAAACACCCATAAGTGTAGACAATTTTAATGTCTCTACGTGTTGCCATAATGTAGAGTACTTTGAGCAAATACTTACTTTGTCTACTGGTGTCGATCGGTGGGTTGGAATGGGTAGTTTTTTCACCTGGTAGCAATAACGCAGCTATTTTTATGAGGCAAAAGCTAAATCTATGTCATTTCGGGATCAAATTGCTGTCATGAAGAAGGTTTCTCCTACGCTGTTTTATTGACAGTTTGCTGAGAATCCGTGTTTATCACCCTCAAAGGTCACTCGTATAGTAATTTTGTTCATGATCCAATTTTACATTGAACGATGCAGCAGCAACAGAACCGCAACGCAACGAACCATTATCAATGCTTCGCTGTAAATTTTTGCTGCGAAACACACGTTCATATTTATATATTGCTTGCGTTTTTGAAGGCAAATATATTCAGCAATTTGCGATTTATATTTTCCCATGAACGAGGAAGAAACAATGTATGAATTAGATTTTCATATGACGTGTTGCACGCGAATTTAATGCATTTATTCCAGTGTCAGCCGTGCCAAGTGTTGTACGCGAAAAGTGACATATGTAACGCCGTTGACAATTCTCGATTGCAGGAAATGCTTTGAGCCGGGTTCATTTTCTAACTAGATGCGATGAAAGAAGCTTGATTGGGATCCATTACGTACAGTCTAAACAAATTAAGTTTCATTGAAATGCTAGGTCAATTTGCTCTTTGCATTTGATCCATTGAAATGCATTTCTACTTCTATTCGATGTGTAATGCCTAAACATTTTCGCATAATTTACATAAAACGCATAATTTTACATAACAGTGAAGAAAGGAGTTATCGTTGAAGCCAGTGTGTTCAGGATTTGTTGCATTTTTGCAACTGTAAAAATAGAGGGCAGTCTGTTTTCTAGATGTCCTGCTAAAAGAACAACACCTAAACATCGTTCATGTATGGATGGGGCATAAAAGATTTTGCCATTGTATGCAACAATGTAACTTCCTGTCTATAATACTCTGCGAGTGAAGATTTTACGCTCGATAATAATATATGTATTTGATTTGCATTTTATGTTTTTATAAACTAGAAATGATTATGATAGTTATCAGGTTTGAATTAAATGAAATTGCAACTATATTTAAATGTTTTGAAATAGTTTCATATTTTACCAATATTACTAATTTTACCAATCTTACCAGTAATTTTACGGTAAAATTACCACAAATATATTTTACCGGTAAATTTACATCTGTAGGTTTGAGTTGATTTGTTTCCAATTGTTTCGATTTTTGTTGCATGATGCTTTGTTACTTTGTTTAGTAGTATGAATCCTGCAGAATATAAGATATCAAGATATTTGTGAACAGAGTTGTCTTTTTTTAGCAGGTTCAAATTCATGTCATCAATAATGTACATTTTAGAGTGTGTTGTGATTAATTCTTCCAATTTATTTAAAAACTCATCTTGGTTAGAATTAGTTGGTCTAGAAACGGCTAGTAACTTAAAATTTAAGCACGGTAGATTTATAATGAGAAATTCATTTATTAGAAAGCTTTCTTCATAAATTTTGTTCGAGGCAATTGATTTTAATACATAAATCGCAACTCCACCTGACGAAATCATATGATGCTATTCAACATATTATTTCATCAAATTTTTTTCGTATACTACGAATATTAAGATTTAGCAGGTTTGTAAATTCATTTTTGTAACACATGATGTGGATTCGATGAAAGGTGGACTGTATTGATGATTGTAATGATACTGGTTGGCACATCAACCTCCAACACAAACTTAAATTTCACGATTAGTCAACAGATGAAAGTATGCAAGACAGCAGAAGTCAAACATATAAACTTGATGAAACTTGTGTATTTAAAAATATAACTCTATATCAGTATACAGGATAACATAAACTAATATTTATGATGTTCATCATGTAGGACGGTACAAAATGATACCATATAAAACGATGAAACTTGTAATGCTATTCATAAACTTATATCAGCAAACTGGATGACGTATATTGATAATTATAATGCTCAGCATGCAGGACGGCACAAATAAATAGCACATAAAACGATGAAACTCGTACTATTATTCATAAATTTATATCAGCATACTGGGTGACGAATATTAATAATTATATGCTCAGCACTTGACGATGACGTATATTAATAATTGTATGATGCTCAGCATGCAGGATAATACCACAAATAGCATATAGAAATGACACGAGACTGAATACTATTGTTCATAACTTATATCAGCATACTGGATGACGAATATTATTAATTATATAATGCTCAGCATGCAGGACGGCACAAATAAATAGCACATAAAACGATGAGACTTGTACTACTATTCATACACTTGACGATGACGTATATTAATAATTATATGATGCTCAGCATGCAGGACGGCACAAATAAATAGCACATAAAGCGATGAAACTTGTACTATTATTCATAAATTTATATCAGCATACTGGATGACAAATAGTAATAATTATGTGATGCTCAGCATGCAGGCTGGTACAAATAAATAGCACATAAAATGAAGAAAGTTGAGAGATTAATTTGATGCATGTACTAATGACTATGACCAACTAGATCCAGAAAACCTTAATGGTTATGGCGTATGACAAACATACAAGTAATAAGAGTAATAAGAGATAAAAATTACAAAAACAATCCTTTTTATTGAAACAAAAGTCTCCATGCTACGTATGAAAATTAAAGAAAAGAAAAGTCAAGTTTTGACAAACTCGAAAAGCTCGAATATTATAATTACAATAATGACGAACGCAGTCGAATTCGCTCTAATTTAAATGCTTGAATGTTTTTACCGAACACATTTACCGTTTACTAAATTAACATTTGTGTTATCAGGATTGCTTTGATAAACATTTTCCCTAATTATATCATATTTAATTATATTATTTCTAAATAATAAATTTAACATTTAAATAGTACTTAGTCAATTAAATAGAATTATGTAATTATGGTGTTAATATATTTCAATAAAACCTTGAAATTTGTAGTGTTTGTTTTTTGATTTTAATTTAAATTATTTGATTTTTCAAATGAACTCTTTAAAAATTCACGATAATGCGTGAACAACACATGCATAAAAAATACTCAATTTTGTACTAGAATAGAATAAAAGAAAAAATTACTTTTCCGCACATATGACCACAAAATATTTTGTAAGCCTGGTACGTACGCCGCCTCTCACATGCAGGCATTTGTAGTTAAATCTATTCTATTTGTAGTTAAATCTATTCTATATATATTATTTTTATAGCACTTAAATATCAAAATAATAATTTAAATAACTTACCATATAGTAAAAACAACTATAACACATTGCATCATTTGAATTGGAAGGAAAAACAATTTATTTGGGTTTTCAAAGTTTACAATTTTGACAGCTTAGTTGGATTACTATGTTGTTTTTTGTAAGCCCGGTAGTTGGATTCTTATGTTTATTTTATACCGGAAGTTTTATTCTTATAATTTACAATTATTACAACGAAGATGGCGCACTTTAATTATTTAAAAATCTTAAATTTGTTTATAACTTTGTTAAATAAATGATTAAATTAACAATTAAATAAATATTTATAAATTTTATGCACTTGTTACAAAAAAATAGTGTGTATTACTAGTGCGAATGCGTTTTCCAAACGCGAGTTATTGCCGCACTCCCTATGGTCGTGCGACAAACTAACTCTTGTTTGGAAAACGCATTCGCACTAGTAATACAATCTACTATTGTATTCACATTTTTATTTATTCTATTAACGTTATAATTTATGTTTTATATTATCGTTTATGATATACCTTTTTACAAGTGTATCATAAAACTGGTCTTTAGAATGTATAATACAATCATGCAATAGTTTTTATTCAAAAACTATTACCAAGCAATAGACCATAAATTTCTTTTTTACTACTTTATTTCAAATATTTCGGGGTTGTCATGACCCCCTCCTCAGTGAAACTATGAAAAATGGTAATAACATTATCAAATAAAAATAATTAATCTTGTAAAATTGAAATATGAATACATACTTTGTACAGTTTTTAGAACCTTAACCTTATTTGAACAATACAGATCATTTATGCGGTAAAATTTTTTGTACACTAATTAATAAAAATGTTATTTGAATCTAATAAAAATATACTAAAAAATCAATCGTCAGCATCCACACCTACTATGGTAATAGTTTTTGAATAAAAACTATTGCATGATTGTGTTATAATTTATATTAATGCAATCAGTTAGATTGAAATTATTTATTTAAATATTGTTTTGGTTTTTGGCTTTTTACTGTATATATGAATAGAAAAAAATTAATATTTTTATACGGTATTGTTTTTTTTTTATCTTCAATATCTTTGTCTTTATCTTCAATATCTAAATGCTAATAATGTGGAATATTTTAGATTTATCATTTTTTCTTACCTGGGGGTCAATTTTATCTTGATGAGGTGACTCGGTCATATGTTAAAAAATAAAAAATTCCGACTCAAAGAGAGTCAATCATTTATTCGGACTCAAAATTCTATGTTTTGCGATTCGAAGTCAAAAAGTGAGTGACTTCAAATCGATTTTCATAGAATGACTATTTGACATTTAAAAATTTTATTTCAGTTAGTTTTATGTAAATTTGTGTTTTTAATGATACATAATTTTAACTTTAAAAAAATGGACATTCTTATTAAATCACAGAAATTATTTTCGGTAAGATAAAATACATATAGTTCTCGATTTATACTATTTATTATTTATACGTTCTACGCTTTCATTTTAGAAATAAAATATGTACCAAAAATACACAGGGAAATTATACTTTGTCGCCCGACAACAAAATGGATGCATTCAATGGAAATGGATGACGAAGAGGATGATATTGCTACACAATATAGACGATCAAGAACCGAATACAACAAATGCAGTAAATTTTCTAGTAAATTGCTCTTCAATTTTAATGGTTTTTCAATTTACCATATTTCGATATATTTTAAATGAATATTATAAAAATTGTCAATTTCATTGATTAAATCTATAATTCATTAATTTAAAAAAGTAACACAGGCTAAAGGTAAAAAATTATTTTAAAGTAAAAGTCAAATTGTCCTTTTGAATTTGGCGCATTTCTTCCATTATTTCAATTTTGCGCCTTTTTAGTCGCAAAATTTTCTCTAACCTTAAGTAATCATTCTTGCAGCTTGTAACGATTGATTATTTTGAATATTTCTCTAAAAGTAGGAATATTCATATATAAAGATTTTCGCTAATAATTTGTCAATTTGTTTCATCTCGGACTTTTTTTCCAGAAGGAAACAGGCATAAAAGTTTTTATGTATATGCTACGTGTTGGTCAATAATGTTTTAACGATTTTTTTAGTTCATTGCCCTCAATATTAATTAGTAATACCTGTTTGTGTCTACATAGAAATTTGTTTCACTATGTAGGCTTATTCATAGTAATACATGTAGATGAATACAACTGTTCAATTTGTTTTGTTTGTAAAGAAGTTGTTTCGTGGGATGATGATACATAGAAGTTTAAATGTATAATTTTTATGCGATGAAAGAGACAATAAAAAAGAAACAAAAAAAACTGAAAAATTCTACTTATTCTCGATCATTTTTTGATCCAGATTCATTATGTAAATTTTAAACAAACAATAAAGTGTCACAAGTTTAACGTAAATTGTTGTAATAAATTTTAAATTAAATTTGTAAAATTAATTTATTTTTATATTAATGTGTTTTTCTGATAACAATTAATAAAAAAGCCAATCAATAAAAATAAAATAAAAATTACAACTTTTTGTGAATATTATAAATATCAATTGTTTTATATTTTCAAATGTAAATGTGACCGTTGTTTTACCATTCGGTTCTGAAAAAAATTAAATCGATGGTAGCTGAGAAAAATACAACGTATGAACATGATGTGGAGATCCGAAATTGTGTTAAAAAAGGTGAGAGGTCTAAAGTTCTCCGCATAAAAATAAATAAAAAGTTGCATACAAATAATATATTTAGCTTAATTTGTAAGTTAGCGCATACAAATTTAGCTCGACGTCAATGTTTGAACGTGATAGATTATTACAACGCGAAACATATATGTACAAAGTAATGTTTGAGGAATTTTTTAACACTATAAAACACAACAGTAAACCGTTGTAATGATATTAACGTTTTTTTTATTAGGGGATCACGTGATAATCTGGAAGACTGTATGCTAATAAATGATTTAATTGAAATGAGTATTATATGTATGTTTGTCATGTTGGTTCATCTTTTGATTTTGATCAACTTTGGGGTGATTAATACAGTGAATGTAGAATTACAAAGCGTCTATGGATGACGCTCCAGATTTTTATATAAGTGATTTTTGGAATGAATTTGTGAAAGCCTACAATCAACATTTGTTCCACAGGACTGGTTTGGGAAGAAGACAACTATTAATGTAAGCCTTTTGATTTAATTTATATAATTTTTGTTAATTTATTTTTGTTTTGTTAAATATTTTCGTCATGTATTCAGTACCTAGTTTTTTTAATATAAATCTTCTGACTTATAAATAAGAGATTTCTCAAGTCATAATTCAATATATTTTTTTTGTATTTATTACATTTTTTATATAATTTTTTCTGTGTTAAATAAGAGATTTTCAGGGTCAGGGTTTCCGATATATTTTTATAAAAGTCCAATCTACACAAGCTGCAAATTAATTTTTCATTAGATTTGGTCCGGTTTAAAACCCTTTCTATTGCATTTATAAGGCAAGCTACTTTCTTTCATTGCTCAGCTAGTTTAGCTTTTCTATCCTCTGCAGATGAAAATCGGTTTCGAGCGAACTTCAAATGTTCCTCTAAATAGTCAACTACCGTCTTCCCCCGAAAACAACGCCTAGGCGTTGTGTTCGAGGGTGAGCAATTTTTCGATTTTCTTAAAAAGTGATATAATTATTCGAATAGAACGCTGTTTCAAATAGAACGCTATCTCGAATAGAACGCCACTTTTTTAAATTTAAATTTAATTTAATTTAAATTTAATTAAAACTTTTGTTGTAAATAAAACATAAGTTTGTAGTGCAGGTAATATGTATGTTTATGCTTATATGATTTTGTATGTGTTGTACATTGCCATTTTATTCTGTATCCAATTTTAAACCGAAAAATTTATTCAATTTTAATAAAGAGTTTGTGCCGGTGTTATTAGCCACCTTCCAATCGATTGAATTGCTGAAGGAATTGGTTGTAGCCAATTGGTTTAATATTCAGTAAATCATTAAAAGTAGAGCCAAAACAACAGAAAAAGCAATTTTTTTGACATTAAAAAATACATTACCAAAATCGGAAATTTAGACACAATCAAATATGTACAGATTTATTTTTTATTATTTTTAACGTTTGACCACAAACCGCCAATAACAAAATATACTGAATATGTTGAACTGATGAACCTATTTTTCCTTCGCTTTATTCAATTCTGTAGTAGCTCAATAGACGGTCATTGTGAACTGAATATTACCATTGGAACATGCAAATTCCGGAATACAATTCAGTTTAAGTGAATGATTCAGCAATTCACTCGCTTGAAAAGCGGCTAACGTATAGGATGCATTCTTTTTCAAATCGAACAGATTTGGACAAAATTTGACCGACACATTTTTGAGTTGACTGAAATTTTTTTTAGGGGTTCGAATTTTTTTGTTTTTGGAAAATAAAGCGGTTCTAAATTTTAAGAATTTCGTGATTTTTGACTTGAAGACTTATTTTGAAAAATTCATAGCTTATTTTGAAAAATTCATAGCCTCGGCTCTATAATAATATGCTAAAATTGATTTTTAGTCAGTCTCCAACAAAAATAAAGAGTTTAGTATAACCATCGTATTCAAGGCTCAATTTTCTATAAAAAGCTTATTTTTTATTAATAGAGAAACGATTTTTACTGTTAGAAATAAATTAATTTATTGAGCGCAGGATGACAAAAAATTTCATAAATTTTTGTCGTCACGCGCTGGAAAAATTAATTTATTTCTAACAGTAAAACTCATTTCTCCATTAATTAAATATACGTTTTAATAGAAAATTTTTTGGATATAAAGCCCCTACGAAAAATTCCAGCCAAATCAAAAATGTGTCGGTCAGACAAGTGTCCGGTTTGTAAAAGAATGACCCATAAACATTAATCGATCATTTTACAATTATTGTCCATTTCCACAACAGTAATGTTGACATCTTCTAGTTTGCAAAAAACTACAATCTCCACACCACCTGATGTCGAATTTTATGGAGTTTAGCCTTGTCGTTCTCGTCACTAAGATCATTTAGATTGGCTTTAATTTCTAGGATGATATAGCTTATAATACTTCTTAGCCACGTACCGAACGGTTCGAAACTGATTTTGAAGTTTTTGAAATAGTAAAAAAGAGATTTTGAGTTTTTCTCTGCCAAAAATCAATTGCTTTCATGGAAAAATCAAAATACGTGTGATATTATTTATAATACATGTAGTGAATGCCTTAAAAAAATTAGTTTGTATTCATAATTCAATACATAACGCCTAGGCGTTATATTTGAATAAAACGCAGGGTAGGCGTTCTATTTGTCTTCAACGCCTAGGCGTTTTTTTCGGGGGAAGACGGTAGTCAACTAATAGTCAGCGACCTTTTAGCTGTTTGTGGGCGCTTTAGCTAGTTTTTTTAGGCAGTCACAGTTTTTTTTAATGACTTTATCGACATTTCAATTGAGTTTGGAAAAAGTCATATGACCCAGACAGAATCGAGATTTATAACTTCATTTTCGAAATTTCGAAATTCAAGTCATATGACTTGAAGTCATAAAGTTAGAATTGACCCCCTGAACTTTATTGTGTGAGAACCAAATGTACTTAAAACCCAATATCTTCAAGGATTTGGCACTGTTTAACACATCAGCAATAAATAGAGTGAGAAAAGAACGAAGATTTATTTCATCTTTTTCACCAGTTCCAGGAATAATATGGAAATGAATAATATGGAAAACCATAATAACACATATATCCAGGAAATAGTTGATTAGTAAACAAAGGTCCCAAAGTTTTCTTTGCTATCATGAAGCGACTTTTTTAAGAGCTATGTGATAATTTTACAAGTATAGGTGGAGGATATTTATGTTGTTGATTTTGATTTCGCGACTTTAGTCTCATCGCCTGCAATATATCTCTTTGCTTAATTCTCACTTCAATTTTGTTGCCAATGTTTTCTACTATTTTGAAGATATTCTTATCCGGTTTTTCGGGAATTCCTGTTATAAGAAAAGGATCATCGTTTAAGCCGTGCATTCACATGCAACAGAAAGAGAAACCGAAACTGAATTTCATACAAAGCAACTGACAGCAACTGACACAGAAACCGAATTTAGAAACTGAAACAGAAACTGAAAATTCGTCTGTTTTGTCTGAAACCAAAACAATTAAAATTTAATAGTTTCTGTTCCAGAAACTGTCACATTACCAGAAACTGTCACATAATTAATTATTATTTTAAATTTTGATAATAGAGCTTTAAATTTTGAATAGTTTTCAGTTTTAGTTTCTGTTTCTGTTGTATGTGAATGCCCGGCTTTAGTTGTTGTTTCAGCATCTCAACTTCACCCTGTAAATCCGCGACTGTTTGTTTCATCTGA
The DNA here is from genome assembly GCA_963693315.1 of Diogma glabrata. Lineage (NCBI taxonomy): Eukaryota > Metazoa > Arthropoda > Insecta > Diptera > Cylindrotomidae > Diogma > Diogma glabrata. Next base: position 292,932 of record CAVNZG010000195.1, read on the forward strand.
TGATAGTTAAGCAGTATTTTTTTTATTATATTATTCTCCTGAATTATTTTTTCTAATTGAGATGATATGTGCTGTTTAGACGTACAACGTTAACAATTGACAAATTTTGGCCACTCATAAAAAAGTCATTTCCTTCATCTTCGTCATCAGTTGTCAGAAGTGATGATGATTTAACCGTACTAGTTTTACATTTAGTAGGATATATTATTAGGATTAGTATATTCTACAGCTGAATATTGTTTTTCAATCTGGATGAATAGTGCTCATACACCAAAAATCTATATTCAACTGAATCGTGCAATGAGATTAATTTCTGGTGCTATAAAATCAACACCTTTGAATTGGTTACCTGTTTTATCAAATATACCACCACCAGACATTCGTCGTAAAGAAATGTTATTCAATACCATTCAAAGAAATTCAGAAGTTAACAATTCTTTGTTTGATTTATTTTTGGAAGCTCCTGATCAAAGTTTATGTAGAACACCACCGTATATCACTGCTAAACAACTTATTTCACAAAATTTTAACTCTAAAGAATTCTGGCTGATGTCTTGGAACAACAACCTTCCATTAAATGGTACATTTGTTCAAAACCCTAATGTGAAATTAAATGGTTTTGAACTAAAAAGAAATGATTGGGTGAAATTAAATCGTATAAGAACAGGCTATGGTAGATCAAACTATACATTACATAAATGGGGTCTGGTTGATTGTCCATCGTGTGAATGTGGTAAAGAATTTCAGACAGTCAATCACATATCTCAAGAATGTAATTTAACTAAATTCAATGGATGTTTTGAAGAGGCTTTTTTTTTACCTGATCAATTTATTGATTGGTTACATGGACTGAAAAATAAAATTTAATATATTTTGTTGTTGAATAAACCGTACGATTAAAAAAAAAAGCAAAACCAGATTTCATTTTGCAGCTTTTTAAATTGTGTGCGTGTAACACGAACACAATCAATGTGATAAGACGACGAACAACCATTACATTTAATTATTATATCATTTGTTGAACAGATTTCATTACATTTTTCACTGTAAGCTATGTGATAGCTTACAATATTTGACGAATGTTTTATTTCCAGCTATCATAATAAAACACTTTAACTTATATTTTTTATTTACATGGTTTAATTTAATTAAATAGAACATTTACAAGAAATTAAATTCTTTTTTAATTTGTAAATATCATGTGGAGTGGAAACTTTTTAGGAGTAACAAAATTGACATGAAATTAATTTCTAATTTACAACAACAATAATCTTTTTATTGAAAAAACAAAACGTACTATTATCAACTTTTTTCAGCTAACTTTTCTTTTTCAAAATACAGAAGTTGAACCATTTTGAATGACGGTTTTTACACCGATAGGAACAAACATATATATACAACAAAACACAGTGCATAAGTAAATTTTAAATGGAATTGAAAGTTATGCCACATTTCCACTAATATTTGAGGTGTTTTTTCGATTTTTTGCTTTGTTTCCCACCATATCACAATTCAACAAGAATTTATATACAGTAATCCCTCCGACTGCGCGAGTTTTAACTGCGCGATTTCCACTGCGCGAGATGAGTTTTCAATACTAATTTTCGCACTGCGCGATTAAAATTTCACACTGTGCGACGTTTAAAAATTTTTTTTAGAATATGTAGGTGAATTTCGTACAATTAAAATGAAAAAAAAATTACATTTGCCATATTTGTCATTCTTTTACAAATCGAACAGATTTGAACGAAATCTGACCGACGCATTTGTGATTTGGCTTAAAAAATTTTTTACGGGTATGATATTGAAAAAAATATACGTGTTCGAGGATTTTTTTTTTGGAAAATAGAGGCGATCTAAATTTCGAGAATTTCGTGATTTTTGGCTTGACGACTTATTTCCAAAAATTCGTAACCTCGGTTCTATTAATGATAGAAGCTTTTGTTTTATTTTATTTTAAAGTTAAGAGATGGAATTTTAATAAAAAAATATATTCAATAAAAATTATTAGCAAATTCCGATTGTTATAAATAAATAAATGTTAAAATCGATTTTTAGTGATTGCTTGAAAAATTGATTTGAAAAATAAAGAGTATTTGACATAACCATCGTATTCTACGTTCAATGGAGGAAATAGTTTTCCTGTTAGAAATAAATTAATTTATCCAGCGCGGGACAACAAAAATTTATGGAATTTTTTGTTTTTCCACGCTCGATAAATTAATTTATTTCTAATGCTACTCGTACACGAGAGAGCAAAATTGCAGGTGTCAGAGAGAAAGTGTCTGACTTATTGCTAAACTGTTTACACATAGGATATTGTTAATAATTTTTGTAGATAACAATTTTTTTAAAGTTTATCTTATAGCTTTAAAATAAAACAGAAAAAAATTTCTATCATTACCAGAACCGAAATTATGAATCTTTGCAAATAAGTCTTCCAGCAAAAAATCACGAGATCCTCGAAATTTAGAACCTCGAAATTTAGAACCGCTTTAGCCGAACCCCCCATTTTCATACAAAATAGGGTTCACATTGCGGGGTTTTGTACTGCGCGCTGTTTTTCTGGAACGGTACTACCGCGCAGTCGGAGGGATTACTGTATAGTTTAGTGAATATAGCTTAAAATAAATTTATATGCAACAAAAAAAAATTAAACATAATAACTACTGTGAAGAATGAGATCAAACATGATCTAATGGAGTGAGCGAAATATTTCAATTTTTGGTTTAACATGTAATGAATATATATTAAAATATTGGGTGTGACGGTGTTGGTTCCTCCGTCTTTAGAAGTCCTCAGACTTCATGGTTCTTACTTATTTAAATCCTTTCTCTGATTATTGTTGTTTGCGTGCAATTCTGCATTTGTAATGGGTTGGGGTAATACAGTCTCGAATCAGCAAGATTGACGCTTGTCGGAATTAAACCTCGCAAGGCACGCAATTCCCCTAATGTATCTGATAGTGATTGCACTATAAGGATCAGTGTTCATTACAAAGCCACCCTCTTTGATCCCTGATGCAAATCGTTTCATACAACTGAAACTAGAACAAATCCGTTCTTCTGCCGTTCTTCTGTCACTATGACAGCGTGAGATCTCGACAGTTTGGTTGTTTGCACTAAGCGAAGAACGAATAAAACGGAAAAAGAATATATTTCTATTATTCTTAATAGTAGTTCACTATGTCTAGTCTACTAGTCTACTATTATTAATAGTGATACATATTATAAATATCACTCGAAATTTTATCACGCTTTTTTCCGTCCTAAAATTTACATGCTGACAAGGAATTTGATTATGTACTTTTTCATTACATTTGTGAAGTTTCTTTATGACAAAATCTAAATAAATTTTGTTTGTTATTGTGGTGTAATCCTTTTTATTAGAATTATTTAAAAACACATATTTGATGACGATATCTTATAGTTTTATTTTTGTTATAATGACTATTAAAATGTTTATATAAGTTTAATTAAACTGAGGTTAAATATAATTTTAATTTGTATTTCGTTGTGAGTTTATAAGAATCTTAGCGATAATTAATCTTGATCTCAAATTCCACGCCAAAGTTTACCTAAAATTTGTTAAAACAACTTCCAATCATTTAAAATCAAGATCTTTTTATTTACTTTCAATTATTATGCATAATTTGTTTTAAATTACATATACATTTATGTTGAACCTATCTCAGTTTTCTTTTTCCATACAAACCATGAATCATTCATCAAATTTCGTTGAATCTCAATATGTGTCAATCCTTTTGTTTCGGGCATACATATAATAAAAAACGTTAGCGCTATTATACTAAACCCAGCACATAAAAAGAAAACTCCTGACAGACCTCCAAGATTTTCACGCAATGCAGCAAAAAAATATACTAAAGAAAATCCCAATAGTTCGTAAATTATCAATAAAACGGATATGGCATATTCTCGGATATTGGATGAAAACATCTCCGAATAGAATACCGTAAGTAAAGGACCAAGTCCAATTCCAAAAGCAGTTACATGTATTATTAAGCCAAATAAGGGTAACCAATTAACTGTTTTCGATAGTGTCTCAATGTTTGAAAAATAAAATCCTAATATTATTAATGCTAAAGCCATTGCCACTGTGGATGTAATTATTAGAGGTCTTCTTCCCAAACGATCCACAACCAATGAACTGGCTATAAATGAGATAATTTTGGCTATTGAGATGCACACAGTAGCTATGTTTGGGTCCATTGTGATTTGTGCTGCCCGTAATATTTCCGATGAATAACTCAAAATAACTTTTGTTCCAGTCATTTGAAAAGATATTACAGCAGCAAGCACTAAAATAAATCCACGTAAATTTGATCTATGAAGCATTAATGTTAAGATATTCAATTTTTCTTGTTCTTTTTTATTCTCAACCACTTCTAATTTTATTTCTTCAAAATCAAAAGTTGATCGATTTAACCAGTCTAAGGCCTTATGTGCATCGTCGAATTTTTCTTGTTTTATTAAAAACGTAGGACTCTCGGGCATAAAAAACATCCCAAACATTAATATTACTGAAACAACACCAACAATTGAGCTTAAAACTTGAATGTTTGCTGCAATCCCAATAGAATATGTAAAAACTAGACCAACATTCCAAAATATTGGTAAATGCATTCCCAAACGTCCTCGTATCAATTTATCTCCAATCTCTCCATTATAAATTGGTGCAGCAACAGTGTTTACAGAGACTGATAAACCAAGTATAAATCGTCCCAACAATAAGTAAATAAATTTATTATGGCCAAATATTATGAGCGCCCAACCCAGCATTACCGGAATTCTAAATGCCAGCATAGTTCCTCTTCTGCCAATTTTATCTATAATAGGTCCAGCCATAACATCTCCAAAAATCGACCCAATTGCAACTATTGATACAATCCATGAAATTTGATTAAGGCTTATTACTGGATTGCTCATTAGTTCTTCATACGAGGGTGAGGTCCATGCAATAAGTGCACCATCAACAAATGATCCTCCGCCAGCTATTAAATTTTTAAAAAATATTGAATTAGAATGTGCTTTTATAAAAAATACTGCATTTACGCACAACTGAATTGTAAAACACACTTTACAGCCTAGTTATCATGACCGAAAATTGTACTTTACGCCTGTAAAATAAAAACCGGTTGCTATATGAATCGTTAATTTATTGTTCTAGTTTACCGCCCATAAAATATATATTTAGCGAGTTTATAAGATTCAAAAAATGATTTATTTTACAAGCTGTGCAGTTGTGCATAAATACACTTAGATTGAAAGAAAAATTACGCACTCGGTTCAATAAAAAAACTTGCTAGGCTTCCGCCTTCAATATGAACCGCAGGGGTAATCATCTATTTTCAGCCTTAGGTATGTATAAATTACTATTACAACACAACAAATATAATCTATCAGGTCATGTCGAGCGGCCGTATTTTGTATTTTTTATAATAACATTTTGCTGAAAATAGCCGTGTTCGATTTGACTAAAGCAACTGAAACAACTGAAAATTGTATGCAATTGTTGTTCTTTTTTCAGAGGTTTCAGTCAAATCGAACGCACCTAATATGTTGGCAAGATGTTGTAAGTTGAACAAAAAAAATTTTTTACTTTTTGTTCGTTCGTAGAACGTGAATTTGTCATTATCGTCAATAGTATATTATTTATTTAGGAGCTAAACTGCTACTTTTTGTTTTCAGTCTATAGTTTGGCGGCCAACCATAGGGAGAAACACTACCCGACTATCGACATTGACACTTATAATATTTGGTATAGATATGAAATAGAGATCTAGAAGAAAGCTTTTATCACCACCATTACGAGGAGTGAAAGTTGAGCTTTTTACAAACTGTGTGAAGTTCTACAACGCGCCAAATATTTCTGTCTGCCTGTCTGTCCCGAACAGAAATTATTCAGGGAAAAGCTGAATACAGTCAGGGCGTGATCAGGACCTGGTCAGTCCTACAAGGGCAATCCCTATTAGGGCAATCTGATGTGAGCCTGTTCCGGGCCTGATTTAGAATACCCTTTTAGGGTTAGCCTTATTTGAATATATCCGGCTCTGATCAGGTTTTTGGTATTTGTCCCCTAGCTGAAATTTCAATTTGTTAAAATTCACTCGAGCATTATCCATTTTAGAAATATATGGTTAAAATCGTTTCATGTATATTTTAATTTTTAGTTATCGCTTCTCGGCTGAAAAATTATAATAATAGTGATTAAGGTAGTATGCATGCTTTAATTTTTTGCATTGTAATTTTTTTATTTTAATTTGATTAATTTATGTATGTAATATATAAATATATATCAGGGTTGATCCGATTATCTCAATCAGGGTCTGGTCCGGTAATCCCAATCAGGGCCTGATAGGGCAAAAGCGTTAGACTCATGATCAGGGCCCAATCAGGCAGCCCTACCAATGCCTGATCCGGGTTAGGATAAACCTGATCAGGGCCTTACTTGAGCCCTGACAAATTTCTGCTCGGGGTCATTGTTGTCGTCGTCGGTTATCTTAGAAAATTCTAACCACGGTTTGTTGTGTTAACGTTGAAGTCACCAGCAAAGGATAACCTCACAACTTTTATTTGTATAAGATGAAAATATAGGGTTTGTCACACTTAAGATGATGTTGCAGCGTGTCAACTGTCACGGTTGGCATTCAATTCACAAATATGCTGAATTTGTATTTTTAAGTTTTTGTCAAATTCAAAGATATAATACAGAGTAAAACAACGTCTTTTTTCACTTCAAAAACTTTTTATTGTAACACCAAATATTTTCTGTCTCTAAGAGACCTTCTTCTTGGGTTAATTGTTTTCTAAACCAGTTTAGAAAACAATTAACCCAAGAAGAAGGTCTCTTAGAGACAGAAAATATTTGGTGTTACAATAAAAAGTGTTTGAAGTGAAAAAAAGACGTTGTTTTACTCTGTATTATTGCAATCACTTCAAGTAGTTCACACAAGAAAATTATATAATTTTCAAAGATATAATTTTTTTTGACATAATTTGATTTAATTATTTTTCTTTTAAATAAAATATGTGAATAACTAATACCAAATCCCGGTAAATATGACATATGCCAATATCTCATGATAGGATGAATAAACGAAAACAAAATTTAAGAAATATTTAAGTTTGTCAAGACAAAATGCTACTGGAGGTCGCCTAGTATCAAAGTTGATTATTTGATTATTATTTGGTCAACTATTATTTGTATTGATAATTTATTACTTCGGTCTGAAAGACCTAAGTATTACATTCATGAGCTCAAAGTGAAATTCATACCCCCACTTTTTTGGCGTTTCTCGACGTTTTAGGACCTACTGATTCTAAAAAAGCAAAAAAAAAATGTATGTCTGTCTGTCGGCCGTCCGTCCGGCCGTCACACTACGAAATCTAGAAAACCGCTGGACGGATTTGAAAAAAATTTTTTTCTAAAAATAGGTTTACTCAATGGAAAGAGCCGAAAGGACGATGTGTTCGATAACTGTACCGAAAGTGTGTCAAAAAAATCGTTAAGTGTGTCAAAACAAGGAAATTTGCATATCTTTTGCTTAAAAAACGTCCATTTTAAGTGATTATGAGTAGGAACATTGAATTTTGAGAAATCTTGGTAGTCGGGATTGATATGTGAGACCAAAATCTAGATTATTGCATTATAAGTTTGTCAAAAAAATGTTGTCAAGTGTGTCAAAAGAAAGATTTTTATATATTTTTTACCCAATTTTTTGGAAAAAAATTAAATTAAAATTTTGTTTGAAATGAAATTTTATTTTATTATTATTGAGAATTATGGCATTATAACTTTGTCAAAAAAATGTTGTCAAGTGTGTGAAAAGAAAGATTTTATTTATTTTTTTACCCAATTCAAAAAATAAAATTAATAATTTGTTTGACATGAAAATTTATTATTATTATAGAGAGTTATGGCATTATAAGTTTGTCAAAAAAATAATGTCAAGCGTGTCAAAAAATTATTTCATTATAAAGGAAGGAGATGAGGAAAATGAAAGGAATGTGGATATAGGGATAACTATACTAATTGTTTTAACTGATGATGAACATTTTCTTTAAATGCCTGAGGGGAAAATTCATCGGGAAATACAGAGGAAGGCATTGAGTTCCACAATTTATCCACTCTATTAAAATAGTCGTTCTGCACTGAAAGAAAAAAGTAAGTATTTTCAACAGAAAACACGTATTAATTTAACAGAAATTTATGTGAGCTCTCAGCCACCTTAGCACTTTGTTATTAGAACATTTTTTGCTATGTATAAATTTACATATTTTGCTATACATAAATCTACAAACTCATTTCTGTTCAAAATGACATAGTTTTTTGTAAACAAAATATAATATTTTGTTATAACAACATAGCCGATTTTTAAGAGATAAGTTAGTCTAACAAACATATATGTACTTTTAACATAGCTTTTTTATAAAACGACATAGTTTTTAGTAAAGAAAAAATAATATTTTGTTATACCAACATAGCCAATTATAAAGATTTAATTAGACTAACAAAGATATATAAAGTAATAACATAATTTTTGTACAAGTTTTATTTCACTATGTAACTTTGCTAAGGAAAACAATAGAATTATTTGTTATTTATACATACTAATGAAGTGACTGCCATAATTAAAATAACTATATATTTTATAGAACCTTGGTTAAAATTAACAATTTTGGACCTTTGGACTCCTTCTAAAATTGGGAATAGAAACACTTTTTCAATGTATTATAAATAAATTTATTTATTAACAATGATTTTATAAATACATATTTAATATCAGTTTGGATTTTCAATTACACAACTTTATTAAATAAATTAAATTAATGTATTATTTGTTAAGTCACCTTAATGTTAATTAAGGTTAATGTTAATTAATATTTACGTTAAATAAACATTTTTATTATGTATAAATTTTATTTATAATTTATTATAATTTATTTATTTGTTTATTAATCATTCGTTATAATTTATTTTGTTTATTATAAATGTTTATAAAATGGTTGTTTTATATAAAAAATATTATCCTGAGAAGGATTGTATAATTAACATTTAATATGGAAGTATATAGTTTTAATAAATGTATTTGTTTTATTAAAATTTGCATTTCGACTATAATACTTCAGCTAATACAAATCAAAAAAATTAAATAATGTTTAAAATTCGAATAGATTATATAAGTTGATTATTTTAAATCTAAAATTTATAAAAGAAAACATCATATTGCATTGCATCTATGCTCTATCTTTTAAGATGCGTTATAAATAAATGAACATTATTTTTTGATGTTTTACATAAGAAACAAACGTACATTTTAGATTGGATAAAACAGATTTAAGATAACTAGGATTCCTTAAACTATTTAATGAAACTGTAGTTTATGGATACTGTATATGGTGTTACCGTAGATTATTGTTCCTTAAAATATTTCTTGAAATGAAGTATTCGAATATATTGCGTTGTCATTGCCAAAGTAAAGTTAATCTGGGCAAATTAATTCAGTAAACAAAATTGAGTATATTTAATTCAGAAAATAGTTCGAATTGATTTAAGTCTGTATTAGGATTGCAATAATTTATTGTATATTTTTTATGATTTTATTCCATTCAATATATTTTATTTTAATTTTAATTTTGTTTTAACTTTAATTTATTTAAAAATTTTATAAAAAGCTAAATTTTTCAAAGTTAAAACTCAGATTATATGTATAAACTCAGATTAATTTAGTTCAGTTAACGAAAACCTAACAATTTTTTAGCAAGCGGCAAACATTTAAATTTAACTCACGGATTCTTTATTCTCCTCTCCTGAAATTTATATATGTACTGCTCGAAAAGTATATTTTTCCCGTATTTTTTACCCTTAAAAACATTGTAATGGGCAAGATTTTAAATTTTGGGTGTACCTGCATTTTCCATCCTATAGTAATATACTATAGATCTTAATTTTTCACTCACTTTTCAACCGGTTTGTGTAACAACACAACTGGTTAAACATTCCAACGAACATCCAACACTTCCGGTAATAAGCTGTTTTTTTATTAATTTTCTACATACTTTTTTACTTAAATGTGAAAGAAATTTAAGAATTAGAAAAAATAAAAGAAAATTTATGCTGACGAAATTTTTTTTCGTGCGAGGAAAATTTTTATCAATTGTTTTTTTTGCTAATGATTCGGTGAGTTAGTGGTTGGCAGTGGAGTTGTAAAGTTAATTAATTGATTGGGATTGGATCTTCGGTTTGAAAAGTTCATTTTTTTTTAAATTGATGAGGAGCGGAGTCGGTTTTGTTTGAGGTGGGAAGTGCAGTTCGAGACAGAAGGGTAGTTTATTTGGTTTAAGTTTGGGTTATTATGCCTTAAAGTTTTTTTTTTAAAGCAAGTCTCGTTTATTATATCTTACACTAAGTTTTTTGTGTTGTTAAAATTATTAAGTGTCACAGTAAAAATGTAAAGTGAACAAAATTAAAGAAACAAAAAAAAAGAAAAAGAATTAATATTGTTAATAGTAAGGCAAACAAAAGGAACATTGTTACGAAAATCTAATAAAATTTGTGTGATGGTGCTTCATGCAATGTTGGCTAGACCAAATATGTCGTTTTATTTTAATTTGGTTTTTGCACTATGTGACCTGCAATGAGGAGTGGGTGAGATGTAAATTAAAATTATGATTCCTGGAATGAACAAATTGAAATTAAGATGTCGGGAATAATGTACTTACAATTATGATGTCTAGAGAATGTTTTGTTGCAGCAGTTTGATTTAGATGCAGAAACAAGTTGTGATTTGGATGCACCATTTGGATATAAAGTTTTTTTTTGAATAAATCGATTAAAGAAGGTAACCTCATTTATTTATATTTGTTTTTTCTTATTAGTTTTTTTGTTATGGTTTTGGTATTTTTTTTTGTTATTTATTGTGTTAAAGTAAAATGAGGTGTTAAGCGTAAATATTATAGGGAGAGTTGTGATATAGCAGATCTTCCTTCTGGAGATTCTGGGTGAGGATTAATGCACGCGTGATGTTTCGTTTTATTTAAATTTCTTGTACAGAGGTGGGTCTAGAACCTTCGCTCTGCGAGGTAGTGGCAGGGTTTTTTTTTTGCGTGCAAGACCAAATGGTAGACCTTCACGGTCTACCTGAAAAACCTCCCTTTACAACATTACTTATATCATCTTGTGTTATAATAATATTAAGTTTTCCGCGAAAAGAAATCGAGCTGTCAGGATTTGAAAAATAATAATATATAATATTAATTTAATATATAATATAAATATAATTAAAGACAAGTAATGCTTCATAAAAAGATTGAATTGCTTACCTGTTAAATTTTTAAATAATTTAATGTTGTATATTTTCCTTTTCTTTAGCAATCTATAAAGTGTTTTTTTAGTTGCAAGAGAAGTTTTGTTCATTTCCAAGCACAAAGACAACACGTTTCAAATGGAATTAATTTTATCCACGACTACTAAAGAATATATACTTTCCATGCGTATATCTTTCATTGTAATTGTATTCCTTCCTTTTTATATATAAAATTCTTCTTTATTTATTTCATTACACTTTATTTATTAAAAATTCCCCTAACAAATTAAAAACTTGATTTGTTGGTATAGTAATATAAACCAGTTAAAACAAGAACAATACATATATAAAATCGAAAATAAACAAACATGTTTTGCTTTGTTTTTCATTTCATTCAATATGGCGATATAAACTTTTACAGGAAAACTTGAATGAAATTATTTGAAATATTTGTAGTCGTGGATAAAATAGTATCTTGTATTCGCTTAGGATGAATGCAATTCTTCACTCGGATGTTTCCCTCCACTCGCTACGCTCGTTCCGGGAAACTTCATCCTCGTGAAGAATTGCCTTCATTCTAAGCTCATACAAGAATCTACTATTACATGCAATCCTTAAATGAATTTTGGCATTTTACAAAATATTCTCATGTTTTAAAATAGCACTACATACATATAAAAATTCTTTCAATTTGATTAACATACTACTCCGTTACTTTAACTTAGCCTCGTAAACTCAATTTCTCTTAACATAGCGCTCTGTTATTATATTATATGCTTAACAGAGTATATGTTAAATATTTTTACCATTGTTAATAAAAATAAACTACCGCTATGTTAAAATAACTAGAGCCATTAAATTTTAATAAAACCAATGTTTGTTCACAAAATGTATTTGCTTAGGTAAAATAACGAAGCCATTTTTGTATTAATAACATAATTGAAAAAAACTAGCAAAGTCAATTTTATTAAAACGTAACATAAACTATGTTATTTTAACAAAAATATTTTAATAAAACCAATTTGGTTAATATTACGTAGCTTTTTTTCTCAGTGTGGAAGGACACAGTTCTACAACGAGGTATTTGTACAACAAATGGATGGGATAACTCGGCAGCTCTTGTTTGTCGATTATACTGCGCACACGATGGAAGGATATTTTGAATTTCCTTAGAGGAGAATTCGCTAAAGTTATATTTATAGTGAATTGACAATTCAGCCACATTTCTTCTGTGCTGGAGTGAATCAAGCTGGTCCGTTAGTTCAGTATTACCAATCAACCGTATTGCTTTTCTCTGTACAGAGTCTAGACATTTTACTGTTGACTGACAAGCACCTCCCCAAACATGACAGCAGTACTCAGTACATGGACGAATAAAGGACTTGACGATTAGCAAAATTTGCTCGGGATTGAAATACTTTTTATATCGACTCAAGAATCCTAGTTTTTGCATTGCAGATTTAGCGAGGTTGAACACATGTTTATTCCATTTCAGGTTATTTTGAATATCCACTCCAAGAGTCTAACTAATTCAACCTCACGCAGTTCCTCTTGGTTTATCTTAATAGGGAAACTTTTATGTCGCTCTATTCGTGAAAGACGGCAAAGTTTGGTTTTGGTTGGATTAAATGAAACAAGATTACGATCGCCCCATTCCATTATGAGATCCAGGTTTTTGTTGATAGAATCAATTAGCAGCTCTCTATCAGTGGTGACTGCAGTATGAGATCGAAATTTGGGAGATGCATGTGATGCATTCAATGTGCTGTCATTAGCAAAACTATGGATTGGGTGCACTGTGGAAATAAGTAAGTCATTAATGTATAGAAGAAACAAGGTTGGTGAGGCAGAACCGGCATTTGTGCAGAACCTTGGGGAACCCCAGCATTGGTTGTGAAAATATTGGATGTGATACCATCTAAATTAACATGAAATTGGCGACCTGTAAGAAAACTATGAATACATTTGACAGTAAGATGGTCTATGCCATAAGATTTTAATTTAGCTATGAGATTTTTATACCACACTTTATCAAATGCTTTAAAAATATCAAGTGAAATGCTGAATGTTTCACCATGGTTTTCCAGGGATTTGTTCCAGAGATGGGATACGTAGGCTAACAGATCACCTGTTGCATGACTTCTACGAAAACCATACTGTTTATCATCAATAATTCGCGACACCTCCAAATAATCTATTAAATTGTAGTTAACATATTTTTCAAATATTTTAGCTGAAACCGACAGAATTGCAATTGGTCTATAATTGTTAGAGTCTATCTTACTGCCTTTCTTTGATATAGGTTGAACGCTGGCCAGCTTCCAAGAATCGAGAAACATTCCAGTTGTATAAGATAAATAGAACATTTTTGTTAAAATTGGAGCTAGTTGCCTAGCAAAGTTTTTAAGAATGAGGGGTGGAATACAGTCTGGGCCAGCAGATTTGTTGATATTGATAGATAGAAGCATTTTTCGTACAATATTGCATCGAAAAATAATTGGTTTCATTTTCGTTACAACTGGGGGAATGAGTGTAGGAGAATGGGGAGGTTCAACTATGTTTGAGTTTTCTGCGAATATACGACCCAAAAGATCCGCCTTCTCTTTCGAGTCGCTCACGGGAATGTCCTTCAGAACTAAGGTTGGAATAGAGGATCGAGTAAAATTGCTCTGGACTGATTTAACTGCCTGAAAGAAACTACGTGAGCCAGATGGGTGCTCGGCGAATTTCTTTGCTTTCTTCTGGATAAACGCGTCTTTGTCCAAGTCTATTTTGAATTTACTAATATTTCTGGCTTTCTTATAAGCGCTATGGGTTTCAGGTGTTTTATTAGCGTTATACGTCTTAAATGCTTTGCGTTTATTCCTCACTGCCTCATCAACATCCCGCGTGAACCAAGGCTCAGTTTTAGGAGTGATTAATCAATTTGGAATAAACCGCCGCATTCCGTCTTTTATGATTTCAGAAATTCTTATTGACGATGTGCTAGGATCTTGATCAACACAACAATAATATGTTTTCTAAGGCGTTTCATCATAAAAGTTTCTCAGTCCCTCTCAGTCAGCGAGTTTATAGCTCCAAACGCGACGAGGATTTGCTTTAATTTGTGTCGGTGATGTAAATTGCACTATTGCTGATATTAGTAAATGGTCCGATGTTCCGAGAGGCTGCCCAACTTTTGTCTTCGTAGTATCTGGTTCGTTTGTCAAAAACAGATCCAGCAAATTATTGTTATGATGTGAATTGTCTGCGATTCTAGTGGAACACTCTATCATTTGCGTCAAACCGTGATAGTCTGCGAGTATCAGTTCGGCTTGTCTTCCTACGTCGTCGGTGCGCGATGAATACTTAAGCCATTCTTTATTATGAATATTAAAGTGTCCAAGAATGACCAGTCTTGCTTTGGGGTAGTCCGTGGTAATCTTGTCTAGATTAGCCGATATTTGATCGAAAAAGGGACATCCCTGGGGAGAATTTGGGGATCTATATAATCCTATTATAAACATAGTTTCATCAACACCTGAGATCTTCAGTGCTATAGAATTATGGTGCTTAGAGTTCAACTCGTAGGCCTTAATTCTCATACATGAAAGTGAACCTCGAACAAATACACAGACACCATGCTTGTTATAAAAGGAATGTTCCAATTCGTAACTAGGTATCCGGTATTTATCGAGATCCAACTTCGATGCTTTGCCACTAACAATTTTTTCGGTAAGAAACAATATGTCAGGTTTATTTTTTTCGATGTAGTGATGAACCACGTTTAGATTCGAATTGAGACCTCTTATGTTGGTGAAGTCAATGCTAAGCTGTTGGTTCACTCTGCTGCCATTTTGTTGAGACACAGACTTACCCTTTGACATTGTAGGTATAGATACTGAAATTCGGCCAGGCCTAAATTTCAACACTACACAGTACAAAAAACACTAAGTATCTCTGTCTCAAAAACACGACAGCAGGTTTCATGCAACAGTAGCACGAAAAGAGAAAAGCAAAACAAAAATGGGGACACAAAAGACACTAACAAAATTGAAGAGTACAAATAAAGGGTTAAATTTGAAATTCCTACTAACAACTAAAACGAGATTTTACACTTCCTATTACCAAGCAATACAAAACAAATTTATGCTTTAAAATAATAAATAAATTTATTACATCAAAGCAATAAAAGGTAAAATTTTACCTGCCTACCTGGTAACAGCAAATATAAAATACCAAATAATTTTTTAATAAAGAACAATCTCACCAATTATATAATTGTCTCCGCCTCCGTTCTTCAACACTTCTATTTTGATAAACACTAACACAAACACTATAATATACACTTATTTTTCTATTTTCGATTATTTTTTTTTGTTTCTTTTTCCTTTAAAATTTAGGAGATAACACTAACACAAACACTATAACATACAGTAATCCCTCCGACTGCGCGAGTTTTAACTGCGCGATTTCCACTGCGCGAGATGAGTTTTCAATACTAATTTTCGCACTGCGCGATTAAAATTTCACACTGTGCGACGTTTAAAAATTTTTTTTAGAACATGTAGGTGAATTTCGTACAATTAAAATGAAAAAAAAATTACATTTGCCATATTTGTCATTCTTTTACAAATCGAACAGAAAAAAAATTTTTTACGGGTATGATATTGAAAAAAATATACGTGTTCGAGGATTTTTTTTTTGGAAAATAGAGGCGATCTAAATTTCGAGAATTTCGTGATTTTTGGCTTGACGACTTATTTCCAAAAATTCGTAACCTCGGTTCTATTAATGATAGAAGCTTTTGTTTTATTTTATTTTAAAGTTAAGAGATGGAATTTTAATAAAAAAATATATATTATAAAAATTATTAGCAAATTCCGATTGTTATAAATAAATAAATGTTAAAATCGATTTTTAGTGATTGCTTGAAAAATTGATTTGAAAAATAAAGAGTATTTGACATAACCATCGTATTCTACGTTCAATGGAGGAAATAGTTTTCCTGTTAGAAATAAATTAATTTATCCAGCGCGGGACAACAAAAATTTACGGAATTTTTTGTTTTTCCACGCTCGATAAATTAATTTATTTCTAATGCTACTCGTACATGAGAGAGCAAAATTGCAGGTGTCAGAGAGAAAGTGTCTGACTTATTGCTAAACTGTTTACACATAGGATATTGTTAATAATTTTTGTAGATAACAATTTTTTTAAAGTTTATCTTATAGCTTTAAAATAAAACAGAAAAAAATTTCTATCATTACCAGAACCGAAATTATGAATCTTTGCAAATAAGTCTTCCAGCAAAAAATCACGAGATCCTCGAAATTTAGAACCGCTTTATTTTCGAAAAAAATTATCGAGCACGTATATCCTTTTTTCTTGGGAAATGGGAATTTCGGAATTTTCCTATATAAAAGCCCTAAAAAAAATTTAAGCCAAATCAAAAATGTGTTCGGTTTGTAAAAGAATGACCCATATATGTAGCAATTTGCATTAGAAATTCAGTTTATTTTTAACTGTGTAGCTGGAACATTCAATATAGATCAAATTCAATTTCAAGCTAGTAAGGGTAGAATATTCTAAACAAATTCATATTATTGATATTAGTTTTTTTAAATTTGAGTTGTTTTTTGAAATGTTATTTATGTTAATTTATCTGTTAACTTATGAAGTGTTTTCTTTTTAGGAGTTGTCGAAGTAATACATGTTTTTCAGGCTGTATATATTCATTTTTGTTTAATTCTAAATTTAAATTATTTTTTTTTGAATTTTTTTCAAAATTGGGAGCCGAACCCCCCATTTTCATACAAAATAGGGTTCACATTGCGCGGTTTAGAACTGCGCGCTGTTTTTCTGGAACGGAACTACCGCGCAGTCGGAGGGATTACTGTACACTTATTTTTATATTTTCGATAATTTTTTTTTTTTGATTTTTTTTTTCCTTTAAAATTTAGGAGACAAACTTATTCGTCTGACTCCGATTGATGATGTTTTGAAAATACAACTTTTGTCAAAAAAAAGACATTTCATAATATAGTATAATGTACATAATATATACATATGTACATAATATATATAATGTACCTAATAACATAGTATAATGTACATAATATATACGAAGTATATATAATAATTCTATGTATATATTATAGGTACATATATATACTACGTATATTCTAAATTTTATTAAAACAATAACAAAAGCTACAAATAACTAAAAACAATCTTCGTAATGACGTCACACGATCTTTTAGCTGTTATCTTATATTGCAACAGAAATGCTCAAATAGTAGTTTTTGTTTTTCTTTATTTTATTTCATAGGAATAAAATTATAAAAAATAATGATCGAAAAACCACTATTATATGATTTTTAGCACTGCCTGTCAAAAAATAATTAATTTATTAAAATAATTAATATGAGCGTTACGACCGTATAGAGGGATAGACTCGCAGCTATTATATTATAGATTAAAGCTTAAAGTTCAACCATAACATATAGTTATTAACTGAAGCATTTAATCCAGTTAGACATACTGATTCAAAAACGGAACTATATGCTTTGCCCAGGCCGATGTGTTCTTGTTTTGGTGGTAATAAAACAATCCCGGTTTGGGTCTACTATATAACTGATGTCTAACAAATGTTAGCCAAATTATCCTATTATTTAGACTCTTGACAAATAGTACGGTAGCCCCACCCATTCATACAGCACAGTCCCTCACACAGTCCCGCACATTAAGAATCAGAAGTCAGTCAGAAAGTAGACTACACTGCACGAATATGCTTCCAATAAAGCTAGTAATGTCACAAACTTGAGTGTAAAATTTCATGACCACTTAAGATGTGACTCCAGCTAAAAATCAAATTTACTATGGTGGTAATTTTTTCTGATAATTTATTATCATACCATGCTAAGCATAGCAGATTTGAATGACGTTAAATAGGATCTGATGGATTATCGTGATAATCATGATAATGACGATAATGATAATGATTATCATGAATATCATGATAATCATGATAATGATATGGAATATCATGATAACTGTGTAGCTGCTCATGTAAGGGTGAAGAAGATTTTGGAGGGTCTTCGTCGCCAATAAAGGCTACAAATCATACATTGCACTCTCCAATGCAATCTCGGTTTGTCTCTGATCGACCACGGCAGTGTACACATTTTTATTAATTTTTCGGGTACGTATTCCAGACAAAATCCGGGATTACTGATCTCCTGATTGTATTTGATCATCGGTCTAAATTCATATTAATCAAACCCCTCAGAAATGCAACTTCACCTCGGTGAAAGCATTCTTGAGGAGGAATGAAGTTTTTCTAACATACGGTGTTCCAGAGTGTCTACCAATGGCAATGGTAAACAATTCCGCAGTAATTCTTTCAAGGAAAACTGGTGTCAAACTTCCATATTAATCAATCGTACGAATTTAGATGGTAAGGCCATGGGGACTTACCAATCTGAAGACATTAGATTATGATATTTAATTAGTCCCCCATTTGGTTTTAAAATTCTGTTAGCTTATTTTGTATGAATAGCTTTAGTATAGATCCCTGTTAATTTATTTTGTAATAGTTTTCTTATTGTCTTTTTTAATTTATGTTCCTTGTTATTTTTCATTAAATTAATTTTTTTTACCTTACAAAATGTTTACTAATTGCTTTTACATAATTTTTCTATGGTTAACTATAGTAATCTCGTCTCTCATGTACCTGAAATTAGTAGTCCTTCTATGTAAATGTTTGTAATGGTGGTCATTTTTTTTTAATTAAGCCTCATCGCGATTTATTTCATTTCAGCGATTTCTGTTCATTAAAATGTGTAACGCCCGCCAAATTACGTGTTGTTAAACATATATCATTTGCGATTAATGTTCTGTGTAGGATGTATCGACGGGAATCTAAGGCTTGACAGTTCAAACAGCTAGACCGTCTGCATTATCAGCAAAGATTAGATCTTCGTCGATTCATCCTATAATCTCCATCTCTTACCTACCCAAATATATGTTCTGCAACATCATAATCTTAAATTTAACATCATATTCATCATAAATACAAATAACTCTTTGCCTCACACCCTGGTCCATAAGGCTCATTTTAATAGTTTTGTGAATTCGTTTCGAATTTTGTGTATTTTTCTTGTTTTTAATAAAAACGCTAACATTTAAATTTTTCTCTTCATAATGAAACAGAAAGAAATGAATTGTTTGTATTCTTCAGATTTTTTTTGATGTGGGTGGAAACAATTGACGATACTAATACTTGTTAATTAAAAGAGTGGTGAATAGATTTTTCTGTTTATGTTTTATAAATTGGTAGAAGAACAGGAAAAATGTTATGGAAAAATATGAGACAATCTGTTATTAACGGGCTATGTTTTCTGAATTGTAAAGGTATTGATTACAAACAATATAAATATCCAACCTCTGTTTTCGTGCAATCACCCATGCTTCCTCGTTTTTATTTTTAATTTTTAAAATATAAAAAGAAGAATTTTTCTTCAAAAAGTTTGAGTAATGATTAAAACCTAAAAATAGTCGGTTGTGTTAAACTAAAATTATGTAAAATTGCAATCGATAAGTGAACATTGTATTTTTAGAGTAGTGTTACTTTTGTAAAAATGATAAAATGATAAAAAAAATGTATATTTTTTGTTGATTGTGTTCAATTTAATTTATTAAAATTAACTTATTGTTGAAATCGGTGTTTTTTTTAAAAAAAAGTTTTCGTTCCTGTTAAAGAATTTATTGTGCTAAAATAAAAAAAATAATATAACTGAAACAAAAAAATTAGATGTTTCCGACGATATGGCGGTGATTCGAGGAAGGACAGATGACAAAACTTTAAAAAGTCCCAACCTATATGAATGTGCATATTGGATTATTTGTTTGCACAAGGTGTTCCGGAATTGGTGTGTTCATTCATCGTTATAGTGTTTTAAAACAGAGGCGTACACTGTATGGTCAAATGACAATGATTTGAGTGGGTGAGTTCGTTCCATTATATGTTGCGTTATTTTATTGATATGTGGAGTTGAAAATGGTTGTCTATAAAATCTATATTCATGTGGAGATCAGTAGCCCTATTCCGGTAAATCGTGAAATAGGAATTGAGAAATAAATTATAGCAATTTTGTTCATAACTAGTATTCAGTGTCGCGGGAAATAACAAATTCGTATTAGAAAATATTTCTTTATTTCATTTATTGCACTTTTATTTTAATTCCCAATTCCCAGGGAAATGCCGGAATAGGCGTACAGTGCGTGGTATCGCAAATAAGCCACGAGACGAATATTGCTTATTGCGAAAGTGGCACGTTTGTGTTGCCTTGTATTTGCTGAGGATTTTCACGTCCACTATAATATCGTTATGTTAAACAGCTTTTTTTTGGAATAAATATAATTGTTGGCTGAAGAGAATAACAAAAAATTAAACCTCATGTATAATAAATATTGATTGGAAGTTGACACCAAGGAAGACTACAATCAACAATATTGTATTTTTATCATTTCTCTCAATGTTAATTTTAGTTTTGCATGTTAGATAAGAAATTAATTTTGTTTGTTTCAAAAGTCATAATAAATAATTAGTGTAAATTAGAGATTTTTTCAGTGTTAGAGTCGGCGTCTTATCCGTACATTCAGTTATTATTTAAAAGTTTTAAAACCCTTGGTAAATAGATACCGTTGGTATCTATATATATAAAAGTCAATTGCGACAAAAGTTAATATTACCAATATATTTTTAATTTTTTTTTGGTTTAATTGAACATTATTTCGTAAATTTTATCATACCATAACAGTTGATACATTGATTAATGAATCAATCAAGGTTGATTAATAACCTAGGTTTGCATGCAGATATTGCAAATTTTAGTTGATATTAACGTTTCTGTAAAGTTAATTAAGTTAACTAAAAAGAGAGTTGTTAAATCTCTCATCGTCGTCATAGTTTAAAGATAACGGGTTTTCATATTATAAACTTGTTTAGCCGGGTTTAAAATTTTATATTTTATTATTTTGTTTTTCCTCAATTTACCCCGTTTGATTGAATATAATTTTTATTATTAAATCTATATATTTCGGGCTAGGCCCATCTTCAGGATTATTAATAAAAATAATAAAAAATTATATCACAATAAGAAAATAAAGTTTTTGACATAAATTATATAAACAAAACGTTTTCTTATTGTGATATAATTTTTTATTATTTTTATTAATAATCCTGAAGATGGGCCTAGCCCGAAATATATAGATTTAATAATAAAAATTATATTCAATCAAACGGGGTAAATTGAGGAAAAACAAAATAATAAAATATAACGGGTTTTGGTCAATCAATTTCACCTTAAAACAATTGGATATAATATGCAGGCATTTTATGTACTTCCATTACCAATGGCAATATCGAACGGGCATCCAATATATTGCAGCTATAGAGTAACAGATATCAACTTGTTCACCAACAGTGAGTAAATTTTCTTTACTATTCGAATAAAGCTTGTTCGGGAAATGATCTTGTACAATAGGAACATCGATAACGATAATACAAGCTATTTCAACAAGACTGGATGAAATTAAAAGCAGTTAACTAATATTGTACAAAATCTACCGTTCAGCAAAAGTAATAAATTATCCGTTTTTTCATTCTATTGACCACAACGGTGGTATTTCTTTGGCAATCATAATTTTCAACTATCGCCTGTACACTGGCGCAACTATTGTCTTATATTGATTTTTAGTATAACTGATGTTCAACTATCGCCTGTACATTGGTGCAACTACTGCATAATATTAAATTATTAATTTGGTGCATCAATCGCCTGTACCATGGCGAAACTATTGATATTTTAAGTACTATAGGCTACTCAGTATGATTGGCTAGGGAGGAAGATGGTGAAGAGTGAGATCAAACATGATCTAATGGGGTGAGCGAAATATTTCAATTTTTGGTTTAACATGTAATGAATATATATTAAAATATTTTAAGTGTGACGGTGTTGGTACCTCCGTCTTTAGAAGTCCTCAGACTTCATGGTTCTTACTTATTTAAAACCTTACTCTGATTATTGTTGTTTACGTGCAATTCTGCATTTGTACTGGGCTGGGGAAATACAGTCTCGAATCGGCAAGGTTGACGTTTGTCGGAATTAAACCTCGCAAGGCAAGCAATTCCCCTAATGTATCTGATAGTGATTGCACTATAAGGATCAGTGTTCATTACAAAGCCACCCTCTTTGATCCCTGATGCAAATCGTTTCATACAACTGAAACTAGAACAAATCCGTTCTTCTGCATTCTGTCACTATGACAGCGTGAGATCCCGACAGTTTGGTTGTTTGCACTAAGCGAAGAACGAATAAAATGGAAAAAGAATATATTTCTATTATTCTTAATAGTGAGCTACTAGTCTACTATTATTAATAGTTATACATATTATAAATATCACTTGAAATTTTATCACGCTTTTTTCCGTCTGAAAATTTCCATTCTGACAAGGAATTTGATTATGTACTTTTTCATTACATTTGTGAAGTTTCTTTATGACAAAATCTAAATAAATTTTGTTTGTTATTGTGGTGTAATCCTTTTTATTAGAATTATTTAAATACACATGTTTGATGACGATATCTTATAGTTTTATTTTTGTTATAATGACTATTAAAATGTTTATATAAGTTTAATTAAACTGAGGTTAAATATAATTTTAATTTGTATTTCGTTGTGAGTTTATAAGAATCTTAGCGATAATTAATCTTGATCTCAAATTCCACGCCCAAGTTTACCTAAAATTTGTTAAAACAACTTCCAATCATTTAAAGTCAAGATCTTTTTATTTACTTTCAATTATTATGCATAATTTGATTTAAATTATTTATACATTTATGTTGAACCTATCTCATTTTTCTTTTTCCATACAAACCATGAATCATTCATCAAATTTCGTTGAATCTCAATATGTGTCAATCCTTTTGTTTCGGGCATACATATAATAAAAAACGTTAGCGCTATTATACTAAACCCAGCACATAAAAAGAAAACTCCTGACAGACCTCCAAGATTTTCACGCAATGCAGCAAAAAAATATACTAAAGAAAATCCCAATAGTTCGTAAATTATTAATAAAACGGATATGGCATATTCTCGAATATTGGATGAAAACATCTCCGAAAAGAATACCGTAAGTAAAGGACCAAGTCCAATTCCAAAAGCAGTTACATGTATTATTAAGCCAATTATGGGTAGCCAATTAACTGTTTTCGATAGTGTCTCAATGTTTGAAAAATAAAATCCTAATATTATTAATGCTAAGGCCATTGCCACTGTGGATGTAATTATTAGAGGTCTTCTTCCCAAACGATCCACAACCAATGAACTGGCTATGTATGTGATAATTTTGGCTATTGAGATGCACACAGTAGCTATATTTGGGTCTATTGTGATTTGTGCTGCCCGCAATATTTCCGATGAATAACTCAAAATAACTCTTGTTCCAGTCATTTGAAAAGATATTACAGCAGCAAGCACTAAAATAAATCCACGTAAATTTGATCTATGAAGCATTAATGTTAAGATATTCAATTTTTCTTGTTCCTTTTTATTCTCAACCACTTCTAATTTTATTTCTTCAAAATCAAAAGTTGATCGATTTAACCAGTCTAAGGCCTTATGTGCATCGTCGAATTTTTCTTGTTTTATTAAAAACGTAGGACTCTCGGGCATAAAAAACATCCCAAACATTAATATTACTGAAACAACACCAACAATTGAGCTTAAAACTTGAATGTTTGCTGCAATCCCAATAGAATATGTAAAAACTAGACCAACATTCCAAAATATTGGTAAATGCATTCCCAAACGTCCTCGTATCAATTTATCTCCAATCTCTCCATTATAAATTGGTGCAGCAACAGTGTTTACAGAGACTGATAAACCAAGTATAAATCGTCCCAACAATAAGTAAATAAATTTATTATGGCCAAATATTATAAGCGCCCAACCCAGCATTACCGGAATTATAAATGCCAGCATAGTTCCTCTTCTGCCAATTTTATCTATAATAGGCCCAGCCATAACATCTCCAAAAATCGACCCAATTGCAACTATTGATACAATCCATGAAATTTGATTAAGGCTTATTACTGGATTGCTCATTAGCTCTTCATACGAGGGCGAGGTCCATGCAATAAGTGCACCATCAACAAATGATCCTCCGCCAGCTATTAAATTTTTAAAAAATATTGAATTAGAATGTACCTTTATAAAAAATACTGCATTTACGCACAACTGAATTGTAAAACACACTTTACAGCCTAGTTATCGTGGCCGAAAATTGTACTTTACGCCTGTAAAATAAAAACCGGTTGCTATATGAATCATCAAAAAATGATTTATTTTACAAGTTGTGCAGTTGTGCATAAATAAACTTAGATTGAAAGAAAAATTACGCACTCGGTTCAATAAAAATACTTACTAGGCTTCCGGCTTCAATATGAACCGCAGGGGTAATCACCTTTTTTCAGCCTTTGGTATGTATAAATTACTATTACAACACTACAAATATAATCTATCAGGTCATGTCGAGCGGCCGTATTTTCTATTTTTATAATAACATTTTAACATTTTGCTGAAAATAGCCGTGTTTGATTTGACTAAAGCAACTGAAACAACTGAAAATTGCATGCAATTGTTGTTCTTTTTTCAGAGGTTTCAGTCAAATCGAACGCACCTAACAACATATTAAGTGATGTTGTAAGTTGTCTAAAAAAAATTTTTACTTTTCGTTCGTTCGTAGAACATGAATTTGTCATTATCGTCAATAGTATATTATTTATTTAGGAGCTAAACTGCTACTTTTTGTTTTCAGTCTATAGTTTGGCGGTCGACCGTAGGGAGAAACACTACCCGACTATCGACATTGACACTTATAATGTTTGGTACAGATATGAAATAGATATCTAGAAGAAAGCTTTTATCACTACCATTACGAGGAGTGAAAGTTGGGCTTTTTACAATCTGTGTGAAGTTCTACAACGCGCCAAATATTTCTGTCTGCCTGTCTGTCGCGAGCAGAAATTATTCAGGGAAAACCTGAATACAGTCAGGGCGTGATCAGGGCCTGGTCAGTCCTACAAGGGCAATCCCTATTAGGACAATCTGATGTGGGCCTGTTCCGGGCCTGATTTAGAATACCCTTTTAGGGTTAGCCTTATTTGAATATATCCGGCCCTGATCAGGTTTTTCGTATTTGTCCCCTAGCTGAAATTTCAATTTGTTAAAATTCACTAGAGTATTATCCATTTTAGAAATATATAGTTAAAATCGTTTCATGTATATTTTAATTTTTAGTTATCGCTTCTCCGCTGAAAAATTATAATAATAGTGATTAAGATGGTATGTATGATTTAATTTTTTGCATTGTAATTTTTTTAATTTAATTTGATTAATTTATATATATAATATATAAATATATATCAGGGTCTGTTTCAGATATCCCAATCAGGACCTGATCCGATTATCTCAATCAGGGTCTGGTCCGGTAATCCCAATCAGGGCCTGATAGAGCAAAAGCGTTAGACTCATGATCAGGGCCCAATCAGGCAGCCCCACCAATGCCTGATCCGGGTTAGGGCAAACCTGATCAGGGCCGTAATTAAGCCCTGACAAATTTCTGCTCGGCGTCATTGTTGTCGCCGTCGGTTGTCTTAGAAAATTCTAACCACGGTTTGTTGTGAACGTTGAAGTCACCAGTAAAGGATAACCTCACAACTTTTATTTGTATAAGATGAAAATATAGGGTTTGTCACACTTAAGATGATGTTGCAGGGTGTCAACTGTCACGGTTGGCATTCAATTCACAAATATGCTGAATTTGTATTTTAAAGTTTTTGTTAAATTCAAATACGGAATTTTTTTTGACATAATTTGATTTAATTATTTTTCTTTTAAATAAAATATGTGAATAACTAATACCAAATCCCGGTAAATACGACTTATGCCAATATCTCATGATAGGATGCATAAACGAAAACAAAATTTAAGAAATGTTTAAGTTTGTCAAGGCAAAATGCTACTGGAGGTCGCCTAGTATCAAAGTTGATTATTTGATTATTATTTGGTCAACTATTATTTGTATTGACTATGTATTTTACTATTTAAATCATTTATAAGCTGATACAATTGAATCTGTCTTTTGAATTGAATTGAATTGAATTGAATGTAATCTTTTTCTATTTTAAGAAACAACAATTACTGTAATTGTGTTGTAACTGGATTACTGTAATTGCTACTTGTGATTGAGTTATAAATAGAAATTGTTCATTATCGATTTGCATTTTGCGTATACGCAATGCGTGGTATCAAAAGTATAATAATTTAAAACTTTCCGTTTTAAAATATTGGTAGATAGGCGTTTGGTGTATCAATAATATCTCTGCTCCCCATACTATAACGGTGTGCAGCGCGCTTCAGTGTACCACCAATCCCATCGCAAGGTCCCTTTCCATGGCTGGTAGCATGAAAATGCCATTCTGCATCAACCTTAAAGTCTTTTTTATGGTGGCATAAGTTAATTAGGTTATGTTGATTTTTGTATTGAGAAGGTGCACCATCGGTGTTATAAATTATTTTCCTAATATTAGAATTTATATGTATTCTGATGAATTCAATAAGTTTTGTAATGAAAAGATGGACTGTAGTACTGTTATGATATCCGAAATGAGTATAAAACTTCGATGCTGTATATATTCACTTGCGGCACTTTTAAAATAAATGACAAATGGATGAATAAAGGATAAAAAAATGGAGAAATGGATAAAGTAGCTTGTGAATTATTATAATGATAACCTTGAAACGAATCCAGAATTATGAAGGCGTAATTTTCAGAAAAATCCCCTTAAACGGAGCACTCTCCTGGTTCTAGTTTTTTTTTCTTTGCTCAATGAATGTAGATTGCTATAAAGTTGTGTGGTATCAAAATTTGTAAACGGTAAACAAATTTTTTCATAAATTCTTTTTCAGTTTCTATTAAAGTATCCAAATTGCATTGATCAGAGGTATGCCATTTTGTTGATATCTGACTTGAAGGATTCCTTTAACGTCAAAATCATTTATTAATCTTTATTCCAGTTGTTGAAGTTTTTTTGAACATTCATTGCACTTCAAAGTATGACAATCTTCTGTTAATTCACCACATGAAACAAAGTCAATTAATGTTTTATAATTCTGGAGAGCAGCATCAGTAATCCAAGACATCTTAGGGAATCATTAGTTTCATATTTTGATGTATGGTACACACGCATACATTATGAACTCCTCACATGTCGTAAGCTTTCACAAGTTGTTATATATGAAATAAGCTTCAATTTAGTTTAAAAAGGTGTAGCGCCATCTTTTCTTCAATTACACCGTTTTTTTCTTATGTTACACCGTTAAAAGTTATTTCAAAAAATTAACAGTGTACATTTTTAAAAACTTTGTTCTAATACCTATTCAACGATTAAACGTTCTAATACCTATTCAACGATATCATTTATGAAAATCGATTCAGTAGTTTTTCTACAATCGCTCGTCAAAATGCACTCACATCACAAAATAACAAAAAATTGAGGGCACCCTGTGAAGACCCCTGGTCGAAAAAAAAAAACTCTAAGAGAACTTGTATTTTTTATTTATGAAAGACTATCTATAAACAAAAACTAATCAAAATTAAAAGGGGTGAAGTCAAAATTTCCCAAAAATTTGCTGAACTTGCGTGAAATTGCTCATATATAAAATTCACCAATTCAAAAATTCTATTGTTTTTCAAAATTTTAAAAATATTGCAAAAATTATTACAAAATCTAAAATACAAACTTTTTTCAAAATTCCAAAAATATTTCAAAAACTATAACAAATTCAAAAATTTCCATGTTCAATTACTTCATACAAACAGCTAAATTTTTTTCCCAAAAAATTGGCTAAAAATTAATGAAATCTTTTTTTTGACACACTTGACAATATTTTTTTGACAAACTTATAATGCAATAAAATTCTCAATAATAATAATTTCATGTTCATTACATTTCATTTTAAACAAATAACTAATTTTATTTTTTTCTAAAAAATAAATGAAGATCATTCGTTTGACACACTTGACAACATTTTTTTGACAAACTTATAATGCCATAATTCTCTATAATAATAATAAAAATTCATGTCATACAAATGATTAATTTTATTTTTTCCAAAAAATTGGGTAAAAATATAAATAAAAATCTTCCTTTTGACACACTTGACAACATTTGACAAACTTTTAATGCAATAATCTAGTTTTTGATCTCCCACACCAATCCCGACCATCAAGATTTCTCCACATTCTTTGTTCCTACTCATTAACACTTAAACTGAACGTTAAGCCAAAAATATGAAAATTTGGACACACTTAATGATTTTCTTGACACACTTTCGGTACAGTTATCAAACACATCGTCCTTTCGGACCTGACTATACCTATTTTTAGAAAAAAAAATCTCTTCAGCGGTTTTCTAGATTTCGTAGGTAATGACGGCCAGCCAGCCGGCAGACAGGCATACATTTTTTTTGCTTTTTTAGAATCAGTAGGTCCCAAAACGTCGAGAAATTCCAAAAAAAGTTGGGGTAAGAATTTCACTTTTGGCTCATGAATGTAATACTTAGGTCTTTCATACCGAAGTAATAGGTCTTTCAGACCGAAGTAATTTTGAAGTTTGATCAAGATTCATTTATATTTACAGATAATCAATGGTCATTATTACATATTAAAGCTTAAAGTTCAACCAAAACATATAGTTATTAACTGAAGCATTTAATCCAGTTAGACATGTAGCGGCAACACTTGGCGAAATCAAAGCAAACATAAAAATATTAGCAACGACAACACAATCAACGGAAGCTTATAAAAAATAATTTTGTTAAACATTAAAAATAAGCAATTACGATTAATTAGATTCTTGCACTCGGTCGAGCAACAACTCGTGTTTTAAAAATTATGTAAATTAAAATAAATTTTATTATCTAAAATTAAACTGGCTTTTAATAAAGTGAATCAAAATAAATTAATTGTTTTATTTATTTAAGAAATATAAATAAATTTTTGTTGAGTCGCATAATAGTCCCTGGGCCTTCACCTACATAATTTTGTGATTACCACATATTTTATACTTCGTGATGCGCCTGTCCTTGACGAGCCTGAAAACATTTGTTCTATGATTTTTCTCAAATCGGCCGCTTTTGCTTTCGGCAAGCTCCGAAAAATGCCGATTGCCCGCGATCTTGTAAATTTGCTACCACATTTATTTTTTTTGACTGTGAAGGTTGGAAATTTGTTTTAGAATACGAGGGTAAGCTTGTCCGACCAAAATGTGTTTGCTATTGTCGAGTCCGACAACTGACATTTTGGATGTTTGGGTTGTCGGACTAGACAATAGCAGACAAATTTTTGTCGGACAAGGTTACCCTTGTGTTCTAAATCAAATTTCCAACCCCCATAGTTAAAAAAAACAAAAATTTACAAGATCCCGGGCAATCGGCATTTTTCGGAGCTTGCCGAAAGCAAAAGCGGCCGATTTGAAAAAAATCGCAGAACAAATGTTTTCGGGCTCGTCAAGGACAGGCACATCACGAAGTATAAAATATGTGGTAATCACAAAATTATGTAGGTGAAGGCCCAGGGACTATAACGGCTCATCAGACATACTGATTCATAAACGGAACTATATGCTTTGCCCAGGCTGATGTGTTCTTGTTTTGGTGGTAATAAACAATCCCGGTTTGGGTCTACTATATAACTAATGTCTAACAAATGTTAGCCAAATTATCCTATTATTTAGACTTTTGACAAATAGTACGGTGACCCCACCCATTCATACAGTACAGTCCCCCACACAGTCCCGCACATTAAGAATCAGAAGGAGGCCAGAAAGTAAAGTACACTACACGAATATGCTTCCAAGAAAGCTAGAAATGTCCCAAATTTGAGTAAAATTTCATGACCACTTAAGATTTGACTCCAGCTAAATTTACTATGGTGGTAATTTTTTCTGATAATTTATTATTATACCATGCAGAGCATAGCAGATTTGAATGACGTTAAATAGGATCTGATGGATTAGATGTTGAGGGTACAGCGACAGTACATAGTATAATAACGTAGGTGCAAAATATGCCAAGGAAGTGACCAGTTTGGTGAAGAAAGTAGCATCTTTGACAACATGGATGTTGCGAAAAAAGCGGAGAAGATAATTTAAGGAGCCAGAATTAGTGCCAGAATTACTTCTCCACTTCTCCACGCTCACCACACCATAGCAGCGTTACCGATGGTTGCGAGAACGTTTACTAAACAACACCTAAGACTCACGCTTTATATCCAAGAGGTCCATATTGAAAAATTAGTCGCAAAATGCATTTTAACAGCAAAGGAAAAATTGCAACGACATTTATGTAAACTCATTCGGAAAAGCCTCACTTAAAATCATCGATGAGACATTCAATGATGATGAGTAGTAGAGATCGCCATTCACAGAAGTCATGAATAATGGGGAGAAAAGAAGATCGGTATAGAAGACTATAAAAAGGTAAGAGAGAAAATGGTAGAAAAGGAGATTGAAGACTTAAAGAACATCAATAATAAGGAAAATCAATCGCGTAACTTCGTTCAACAAGTTAAAACCTTAAATAAGAGACCTCAAACTAGATCGACTGCTATTTAAACTAAAGATAGGGAGCTATAAGTAGACCTTAAAAATATTTTAGATACTTGAGCCGCTTATTTTGAGAATCTTCTCAACTTAAGTGACCAGCAGCAAGTTGGGTGAAGCTTATTTTGGTGTCAAAGGTACATGTAGATGAACCTACCAAAGAAGAATTCGAAGCGGCGCTGTCAAAATTAAAACGCAATATAGCACTTGGTATCGACGATATAACAGCCGAAATAATTGTGCATGGTGGTAAAACTTTATCTTCAAGATTGTTTGAACTTAGTCGAATGATCTGAAGGACTGAAACAAGGCCACAGGACCGGAATTCAGCTATGTTGATACCAAACCATAAAAAATGTAATCGCCTATAATGTGCACACTACAAGGGAATCGCTTTCCCCTGCACAGCATATAAGATCTTCTGCATACATTTTGCTAGCCAAAATCAATTCTTTTGCTTAACAACTATTTGGGGGATATCAATGCTGTTTCCAGCAAGATTGAGATACCACCGATGCGGTTTCCTCGATAAGGATGATTTTGGAAAAGTGTCGAGAGTTCCACATTCTTGGGCACCAACTCTGAATTCAGCTCAAATTTCAATTTCAAAAGAAGCAACCAACAACAAAATTTTGTCAATAAACTCAGTACAGATGATCGATTGACTGAAGTTAAGCTATTATGAGTGAGACATTCAAAATCGCTTGAAAGTGGTGCTAGAAAAGTTGGTCTGCAAATTAACTACGATAAAACCAAACATATGAATGTTTCAAGGGAGGCTATAAAAAGAAAGATTTGAAGTGCGGTGATGAACGAATTAAGGGAGTTGAATCTTTTAAATATTTAATATCAATGCGTGACTCAAAAAACGGCATACTTACAGATATAAAAGGTCGAATCACTGCAGGTGATCGCACGTTGTACTCAATTAAACCTCTCATTGGATCACCGTATGTATCAACTAACACCAAACTCAAGTTATGCAAGTTATTGAGTACACCGGTGATGACGTATGGGTCATAACGTATGGGTCGTTGACCCTTACACAAAATAACAAATCACATTTATCTTTTGTATCCGTTCCAAAAGAATTGCTTGGTTTTGGCATGTTCTACGATTCATAGTCTGGAATGATAAAAAAATATGTTAGAACCCCAGGGAGTGGCGACCGCAAGTTAAACCACGACTGCAATGGGAGAAGGACTTAATAAACGACCATAAAAAATCGGCTGCCATGGTAATTATGCCGCTGTTGCGAATGACCGTAGTGAATATTCGAAGCTGATTAGCTGGGCAACGCTCCTACATAGAGCACAAACGCCACAAAAAAAAGATCAATCAAAGTGTAAACTGGTAAGAAAAACGAATTGCACTAGACGATGTATGCCATTTTAAAATTTATATGATGCATTTTCAGTTTTCACATCATAACAATTGAAATAAAAGTGAACAGCTTATTAGCGGATGGGGGATTATAGGTCAGCTACTCGCATATATCTGTATCCAAATGCAATCTGCCCAAGTCATTTTATGTCAGATGAAATTGAAAATATAAAAGCAACAATCAACTGCCGGTATGTCGAGGATAAGACCGTCAGCTGGGGTAGTAAAAGTATCAAGCAATCATTGAATCTAAGTGAGAAAAAATTTTCCTGATATTTCAGTTGACGATCTTAACCTATGTGTATATTTTCAGCTGACTACTTTTCTTAGTAGTTTTTTGTCAGAAGTATCATATTTAAATAGTTTTAAAGATGTGTTAAGACCGGCCTTGTCAGTCAGGAAGTGTTTAAATATTTGATGTATAAAATTTTGATTACGTCGTAACATTTTCTTTCTATATCCAAACAAATCTTTTACGGTATTATTTGTACTCTAATATTGTTTAAAAGTACACAGTTTTTGAACTATTGTCAAAAAAGTGCTATTTAGAGTATGTTCGCTCCCACCTCGGTTATGTGCTTGATTGACATAGCTTGTTTTGACACTTCGTTATAGTGTTAGTTAAAAATTTACGAACTTTCCTGTCTCTGCGAATTTTTTCAAATGACAATACAATGTGGTCCAATTCTCAGATATTTTAATTCTACTTTATGAATATATTTTTCCGGTAAACGACTGTAAAATTTAGCTTTACTGACGCTATGGAAAAGGTTAAAGTCTTACTTTTTTGACGTTTTAATCAAAGCGGCTGAAAAGTAACGCTATTTTTTTGGCGACAGTAAATATCTTTCATATTTTTACGGCGGTAGTAAAGTGTCGCCATTTTATTTCCATATTTTAACAGCGGCAGTAAAGTAACATATTGTTTTGAAAAAAACTCATCCGCTATTTATAAAAAATTTGATGTATTAATTTCATATTTATAAAAAACTTTTGCCAAAAACATAGTGTATTTAATTCGGAGCTGAAGTGGCTTTTTGTGTTTCGTCTGTAATTGTCGGCCTTCCAACGGTCGGCTGCCAAACTATAGACTCAACACAAAGTTTTGCACTTAAGCTCCTAATTAAACAATATGCTAATGTGTGTTGTAGATGTTATTATGTTTTTTTTTATTTCGCTCAAAAGAAAAGAGTAATACAATCAAGTTTTTTTTTCTAACTATCCGTTATGAATACTTTTGTTTGTTTTGATTTATTTTAATTAGTATACATTTTAGAAATTTGTATGATTGATTGAATCATATTTTTAGATAATGATTTTATGTTTTTGTAATTTATTATTTTTACATAATTTACTATCGAACAATTTCTAATTTGTTGTTGATGAGTTTAATTATATAGTTAAAAATAGTATATTCTTCATCGTTGCCGAAAACAACATATTTTGAAGCGAGAGGACAGTTTATCAGCCGAGGCGATAGCCGAGGTTAGTAATGGTCGCGATATTCAAAATATGATTTTCGGCGAGTAGAAGACTGTACTTGTTCTACTACTTTTTTAAAAATTATTATTAATTATTAAACATTTTCATTTATAACTACATACAATTCAAATTTTAAAACATACAAACATCCAAACAAAATCTTTAAATTTGTATTTATATTTCTGCTATTAAAATATAGATGAATCAATCTGAATAAATTATCCAATTTCTATGTCATAAACAAAACCGTCTTTAGTTACAAGCCTGATTGTCTTTTCGTACAAAAAAATCGACTTTATACATGTACATATTTTTATTCTATTTACACTATAAAATTCTATATTTTTATTTTATTTGGTCTATAAAGTCCCTAAACTCATTAAATAACACATCTTTAAAGGTTTATTGTTTTTTTGCATTTCGCGTCTAGTAGGCTTATAACTAAAGACGGTTTTGTAATAAACAAAATCAAATTTAAAAATTTTATAAATATTTCTAAACTTAAAACAACAGTTTTAATTTAGTTTTTGTAAGGGCATCCCCACGCTACGTAAATTCCTGATATATTTTATAACAACCTAAATTATTTTATTTCATACTGATATCTAAAACGACATTTTTCGGTTTATTTATGGTACAAAAAGTTGAACTTTAATGCCCTAGGACTTTATAAAATTTTATAAAGTCCTCCGACGTTAAAGTTCAACGTTTATGGTACAAAAATATGAACTTTAACGTCCTAGGACTTTATAAAAATTTTAAAGTCCTAGGAGGTTAAAGTACAACTTGTTGTACCATAAACGTTGAACTTTAACGTCCTAGGACTTTATAACATTTTATAAAGTCCTAGGACGTTAAAGTTCAACTTTTGAGCAAAACTGAAAACTCATTTCTTTTTATTTTAATAAATTTCCAATATGAAATAAAATTTTGTATTTACCTCAAACGAAAATTGTTTTTAAAGGTACTCACTAGCAATTAGTAAACAACTAGCTCGTACTTTAAAGTTTCACTTTTCGTTCAAGATAAATAAATAGCTATTATGTAAATAAAATAAAGATTGTCAAACTAAGATATATATTAAAAACAATTAGGTTTACTGTTTAGTTATTCCGTCTTACATTCGTCAGGATGATAAAAACACAATAAAAATTATTAAACTGGTAACCGATTACTAAATACAAATTTATTTTTTTCTAATTTTTAAAATTATTTAAAATGTAATTACCAAAAATAGACGCAACATATTGTTTGATTCGATACTTTGCCAACGTTTTTTCGATAAGATGTTTCATTTCACGTCTACTATATGCAACTGAATTTCGTTTTCTTAAATTACAAGACACACGTTTAAGACAATAAAACAAAACTTGAGTTTATTTTCTAATCTAAAAAATACAAATGATAAAAAATTTATTTGATTGCTTCATTAAATATTAATTTTTATAATATCGTGGCGTGGTTTTTGCATTTCTGATGCAAAATCAGTTGGAATACCAATATCTAAAAGTTGTCTAGAGTCAATAACTTCTGAGGGTCAATAACTCAAATGAGAATGTTTATCAATATTTTGTGGAACATGAATCTTTTGATGACTGTATAGTGTATTATCGTTTCCGAACTTGTAGTGCTCTTGCTTGATCATGATCATGATGTAATGCGAAAACCACATATATTATTTCAAAATTTTTATAAATTTTGTAATTTTCTTAAAAATTACTTTAAATATTTCATACTATATTAACTTATATTATATTTTTACTAACTTATAATATATCAACAATATACAAATCATTATTGTACACGAGACATCAGAAGATTTAGCTAGGTTGCTAAAAAATAATAATAACACCTTAAGAATCCTTAAGAATCCTTAAGGAAAATAACAGGAAAACTAAATATTAGTCTAGAAAAATATGATCAGCATGGGTTGATATATTCATTCCCTTGTAACAACTATGATGGAGAATACATAGGACAGATAGGTCAAAAACCAGGTCATTTTAATCAATGAAGGCTGAAAAGTAACGTCATTTTTTTATGGCGGCAGTAAAGTAACTTTCATATTTTTACGGCGGTAGTAAAGGAACATGTTGTTTTGAAAAAATTGTGATGTATTAATTTGATGTATTTGTATGTAAAAATTTGATGTATTAATTTCATATTTATAAAAATCTTTTGCCAAAAACAGTGTATTTAATTCGGAGCTAAAGTGGCTTTTTGTGTTTCGTCTGTAATTGTCGGCCTTCCAACGATCGGCCGCCAAACTATAGACTCAACTCAAAATTTAGCACTTTAGTTCCTAATTAAACAATATGCTAATGTATGTTGTAGATTTTATTATGTTTTATTTTATTTCGCTCAAACGAAAAGAGTAATACAATCTAGTATTTTTTATAACTAACCGTTATACATACTTATGTTTGTTTTGCTTTATTTTGATTAGTATACATCCGGTGTCGTTGTTTAATAAAAAAGATTTTAGAAATTTGTATGATTGATTGAATCATATTTTTAGATAATGATTTTATGTTTTTGTAATTTATTATTTTTACATAATTTATTATCGAACAATTTCTAATTTGTTGTTAATGAATTTAATTATATAGTTATAAATAAGTATATAAGTAATAAAAAAGTATGCTCTTCAACGATGCCGAAAACAACATATTTTTAAGCGAGAGGATAGTTTATCGGCCGAGGCGATAGTCGAGGTTGGTAATGGTCATGAGATTCAAAATATGATTTTCGGCGAGTAGAAGACTGTACTTTTTCTACTACTTTTAAAAAATTATTATTAATTATTAAACATTTTCATTTATTATTACATACAATTCAAATTTTAAAACATACAAACATCCAAACAAAATCTTTAAATTTATATTTATATTTCTGCTATTAAAATATAGATGACTCGATATGAATAAATTATCCAATTTCTATGTCATAAACAAAACCGTCTTTAGTTACAAGCCTCGTACAAAAAAAAAATCGACTTTTACATATATGTACATATTTTTATTCTATTTACACTACAAAATTCTATATTTTTATTTTATTTGGTCTATAAAGTCCCTAAAATCATTAAATAACACATCTCTAAAGGTTTATTGTTTTTTTTACATTTCGCGTCTAGTAGTCTTATAATTAAAGACGATTTTGTAATAAACAAAATCAAATTTAAAAATTCGATTATAATTTCTGAAATAAAAACAACAGTTTTGATTTAATTTTTGTATGGGGATGATGTTACGTAGATTCCTGATATATTTTAAAACAACGTAAATTATTTTATGTAAATAAAGAATGTCAAACTAAGATATATATTAAAAACAATTAAGTTTACTGTTTAGTTATTCCGTCTTACATTCGTCATGATGATAAAAACACAATAATAGTATTTATTTATTTATCTTGAACGAAAAGTGACACTTTAAAGTACGAGCTAGTTGTTTACTAGTTTGAAATTACTAGTAAGTACCTTTAAAAACACTTTTTGTTTGAGGTAAATACAAAATTTTATTTCATACTGGAAGTTTATTAAAATAAAAAGAAATGAGTTTTAAATTTTGCTCAAAAGTTGAATTTTAATGTCCTAGGACTTTATAAAATTTTATAAAGTCCTAGGACGTTAAAGTTTAACTTTTTGTACCATAAATAATCCGAAAAATGTCGTTTTAGATATCAGTATGAAATAAAAATTATTAGACTGGTAACCTCCTAAATACAAGTTTGCGTTTTTTCGATAAGATGTTTCATTTCACGTCTGCAACTGAATTTCGTTTTCTTAAATGACCAGTGGCGTAGCGACCTACGGGTTTGTTCGGGTTTAAACCCCCCCCCCCCCCATTGAAATTTTAAAGTTTCTGTAATCTAGAAGAATTGCTCTAATATTCTAATATTAAGATTTTTTCCCTGGTATCTTACGAATGAATTGAACAGTTGCTTTCTTTTCATTCCACAGAACCCCACCCTTTCTATGTTGTCATAGTGATAGCACACATACTCACTAGCACACATACTCAAAAAGTTGACTGCCAGCTGCATGCCACGATACGTACTATAAATGGTACTATCAGATCCACCCCTTTTCCTTGGCCCCTGTGTTAAGCAATATCGCTCCACATGCACTCAGCTCAGACGCTCGCATGCTCTCATGCGTGAACATTAAAAGGTAACCAACAACATCACGTTACCCTTGCATGAATATTACGGTGACCACACTCGTTGTCGATTGAAGTCAAGAAAACCACCACATAAAACTGCCAGCAACCTGCTGGCAACCAATTTCAATATCTTGGATGCCTGGGACACCTCCTGGCAACATTACAACACAATTGACCTTTATGTTACTAACCCGACTTCTACCCAACCTGGTTTCGATCTGCCACGTCATACCTGGACTATAATCATCCGAATAAGAACGAATCATGGACGTTGTGTTTATTCTTTCTACAAGTGGGGCATTTCAGAGTCCACTGAGTGTAACTGTGGGCTCCACAACAAACCATAAAACACATTGCAACTGTGTGTCCAATTCGACGGTACAATGGCGACATCTCAGACATCTATTTAGCTACTTCTGACGTAGTAGCATGGATAGACTCGCTCGATGTAAACATCTAATGTTCAAATGTACTGCCCAATGTTCAAATATTTTACTTTTTACTTTTTTACTCATAGACGCGCAATCAAATCGATTGTAAGTTCATTTAATGTGTATCCATGTTTTGTTTTAGGTGGATTTCATAGAAGAGTCTACCTATTTTAAGTTTAATTTTAAAAAAAACCATACGCTAAATAAAAAAAGAAATAGTGATACAATAATTTGGAAAAAATAACAAATATTATGTCAAAGGTAGCTTGTTCCACATATTTTTATTTCACAATTTATGCAAATTTATAATTTTTTTCTATAGCAACTGTTAAAACGTGCTATTATCAACTAAAATTAGAGGAAAAAATAGCACTTTACCATCAAGGGTAGATAAAGTAGTACTTTAACAGAAAGGGTAGATAAAGTATTTTGCTGTTGATATTCTTCAAGTTTTTCCATTTTAGAAAGCACAGGTATTCTCTTTGATGTACCATCCGCGAGTTTTCAGGCAATTCAAAATTTAGGGCCATCTACGAATTGTCTCTGGAGCCTCCTCTTCCATATTAGAAGGCAGTTTTCTTCTATAATATCGCACATATTGACAAACCCAAACTATCTAGTTTTCAAATTCAATTTTTGCAAAAAACAAAAAAAATTGATTTGTTTGTTTGTTTATAAAACTAAAAAAGTTATCAAAGCCTACCTATACTCATTTTTTCGTGAAACTGTTTTTTTCCTGATACTTTTAAATTAAATTTATCATTGATTTTTCGGCATTTTTTGGTCTTCTTCAACAATTGCTATAGAAAAAAATGTTGTATTCCACACGACGATAAAATTTCACTATCTTCTCGATGCTGACGCCACGACGCTAAAATAGCTCTCGAAGATAAAGTGCAATTTTATCATCTTGTACAATAAAGCATCTTGCGGCGAATAAAAAATAGTATATGACGCACGGACGTAAGCTATTTTGGACTTAATGTGGATGCAAACTCCACATACGTCCAAAATCTTTAGCTTTACGTCCTAGCATCATAATGTACTATTCTGGCATCTTTTATTTATGCCCACTGGTCTACTATTTTGTCTACTATTCTTTCTTTATGAGTACATCTGTAGCCCTATTCCTGTACATCGTGAAATAGGAATTGAGAAATAAATGACAGCAATTTTTTCATAACTAGTATTCCGTGCCGCGGGAAATAGCAATTTCGTATTAGAAAATTTTCTTTATTTCATTCATTGCACTTTTTTCTCAATTCCCAATTCCCAGGGAAATGCAGGAATAGACGTACTGGTATTCTTTTTATTTTAAATTACTTATTTGAACGAATCAGTACCTCGATTCTGGTTCCATAGAAAAAATGAAGTGGAATGGAATTATTATTTATCTCTAATTTTGATTTCTCACTAAATAATTCAATTCCACTAATTGGTATTCTCGTTCTCTTTTCGAGATAGTACTTTTTAGTACAAGTTCTAAGCTAGTACAAATTTTTGAAGATGGAATTCTTTTGTCAGTTTATTGACTTGTTTTTATTTGTGTTTCTTTCGATAGCTAGTTTACAAGTTCGCTATAGATTTTAGCTGTAAAATTGTTCTTCAGAATTTAATAAATAGTGTGTTTGAATAGTGTATTTTGCCACATCGTCCCATTTTCCTATTTCTGTCTGCCTTATCAAATCTGCGAGAAGCATACAAAACAATATGTTTTGTATATAAATTAAATAAATAATTTAATTTTTCTAAAATAGTTATTGATAAATAATAAAATAAAATATCGTTAACTCCCACGCGTCAAATCCATATTCTCCTCTAAATAATTAACTAAAATTTCATTTGACATGATTACTTGAACTTAGGCGCAAGCGGATTTTTTTTAAATTTTTTTAGGGTAATTTAAGTAATTTAAGTAAAAGGGAACGTTTTGATCTGTTTATCTTATATACACATAGGAAATCGGGATAGTAAATTTTGTAGAAGGAACATATTTGAATAACATCGTATCAAAAAAGTGTAATTTTGGTGATTCTATATCAAATAGAAAAAAATCTTGGCGCCTAAGTAGATATCTTTTTGATTTATCGTAACTTTTTTCGACATTTTTTTCTCCATTTTTGTGGGTCTATACAAAATTTCAAAGCAAATAATCGAATTTCGTCTATAAATTCGTTGACGAGATATTTTGACAGTTCATCCGACAAATGCGGAATTTATTTTCTCATTCCACTGAATCTGAATGCAAAAATCCCATTTAGAAATCTCATTCCACGAAATAATTCCATACAACCAAAATCTAGCTATAGCTACTTTTTTTTTGTTACTTCAAACATTTATTGCTCAGTGTTAATTTCAATTTGAAGAGAGAAGTTGTGTTCTTGCGTCTTTAAATTTTACAAATAGATTTAGATTTTACATAGTTTACAAGGTAAGAAATCTTTTTCTTTAAAATTAATTATTTAATGTAAAATAATTTAAGATAGTTAAAAATAATCATTAATCTACTTTTTAAAAAATCATTAATTAAAAAAATTAAAATGAAGAAAACATTAAAATGAAGTATATATTATTGTAATGAATTATTAATATAACTAATTAATTGGTTTATTGGGTTAAACTATTAAGTTTTATAAAATAATTCTTGAGAAATGGAAAATTCTGGCTACGCCACTGTAAATGACAAGATACACTTTTAAGGCAATAAATCAAAACTTGAGTTCATTTTCTAATCTAAAAAATACAAATGATAAAATAGCTATTTATGTATTAAGGGCATAAAGTATGTCTTTTCCGCTTGAGAGTGAAATTATTGCTTGAGGTGTTAGCCGAGATAAACAATAACTCGAAAGCAAAAAATATACTTTATGCCTGAATTGCATACAAGATTTTTTGTACGAGTAAGATTCTGTATTATTTGCATAAATAAAAATACATATATTTACACAAAATAGTAAAATATTTTTTAAAAAATTATTTTATCAAAGTAGTTTTTCGAAATAATAGTAATATAATAACTTTAGGCATTGTTATTTCAATTTTAGGCATTGTTATTTCACTTTTAGCATTGTTATTTCGATAGGAAAAAAGGCCTGATTTATGTACAATTTTTGAATCGCAAAAGTGAATTTTACGGTTTACTCGTACAAAAAATTTATTTGATTACTTCGTTAAATATTAATTTTTATAATATCGTGGCGTGGTTTTTGCATTTGTGATGCAAAATCAGATGGAATACCAATATCTAAAAGTTGTCTAGAGTCAATAACTTCTGAGGGTCAATAACTCGAATGAGAATGTTTATCAATATTTTATAGAACATGAATCTTTTGATGACTGTATAGTGTATTATCGTTTCCGAACTTGTTGCAACGAAAAACTTAAAAATAGTTAAAACGATAAAAATGAACGATGCCATGCATAGAAAAATTCTGGGATCATGTACATAGTTGATTGATACCCAATCAAAATATATGACTCAGTTGATTATAATACTATGTAGATCAGTGGTCGCCAATACGTGCACGAGTGGCAGACAAATTTTTTAAACGTGTCAAGTCTAACATTCTGAAATTGTGTCCAAAATTGACCTTAAACTCACTTTTTAGGAATCATAATAAAAGAAACGTTTTTTCCCAAATATTTTGCAATATGAAAAATTTGATGTAAAATTAAATAAATAAATCCTTTCATTTTGAACATTGTAATTCGTATACATTTGTTTTACGTCCGAAACACACTCAGTTATATTATATTGTTACGTTTTTCTAACTTTCCTTTGAATTGGCCTTACTCTCAATTCGATAGACGTAATTCCCAATCTCTGTCTGAGTTCGATCACTGATTAGTAAGCACAAACACCAGGTTTTATTTACTCTTTTATTGTTTCGCAACAACAGGAAACATACAGCAAACAATATTCCTAACTAGAATATTTTTTCAACAGCTTCAGAAACTCCAACGGTTGATTGTAAAAATTTTCAGCAACACAACGTTCAAAATAATGCACAAAATATTTCTTCTCAATAACACTTAAAACTTTATTCACAAAAACTTATTTAAAAATCACTTTTATAATTTTAACTTTACCGCAGTGATGCCAGATTTTCAAAAATGAATTTCCAGTTGTCATATCGAAAATACCCGATTTTTCCCGTTGTTTTTAGGAAAAAATCCCTCAGAAATTCCAATCAAGCTTTCAATAAGAATATACATGTAAATTCAATTATTTTTGGATTTTTATTTTTTGGATAATTCAATTATTCAAAAACCACCACAATTATAACAATATTTATCCTTCCGACAACTATAAATAAATATAGGTGAATTTCTGTTTTTTACCACTATATTTGTGTTATTAGTTTTAATAGAATAAAACAAACAGCTGCTAATTTTATTCTGTACCGCGAATGTGGCGGAACACAATAAAACAATTTATTTGATGATATTGGATGCTGAAATAAATTTGATTGCATTTTATAAAAAAACCAAAGCAAACGTTTTCGCTCTGGTTATATAAAAAACAGTAAATTCAAACTGAAGCGCATGTCCCTCTCTCGAATATTAAGAAGGCAAAGAACATCAAAAAAAATAAACCTGACATATTGTTTCTTACCGAAACAATTGTTAGTGGCAAAGCATCGAAGTTGGATCCCGATAAATACCGGATACCTAGTTACGAATTGGAACATTCCTTTTATAACAAGCATGGTGTCTGTGTATTTGTTCGAGATTCACTTTCATGTATGAGAATTAAGGCCTACGAGTTGAACTCTAAGCACCATAATTCTAAAGTACTGAAGATCTCAGGTGTTGATGAAACCATGTTTATAATAGGATTATATAGATCCCCAAATTCTCCCCTAGGATGTCCCTTTTTCGATCAAATATCGGCTAATCTAGACAAGATTACCACGGACTACCCCAAAGCAAGACTGGCCATTCTAGGAGACTATTCATATAAAGGAGAATATTCATAATAAAGAATGGCTTAAGTATTCATCGCGCACTGACGACGTAGGAAGACAAGCCGAACTGATACTCGCAGATTATCACGGTTTGACGTAAATGATAGAGTGCCCCACTAGAATCTCAGACAATTCACATTATGACAATAATTTGCTGGATCTGTTTTTGATTAACAAACGGAGCAGATACTACGAAGACAAAAGTTGAACAACCCCTCAGAACATCGGACCATTTACTAATATCAGCAATTGTGCAATTTACATCAC
Organism: Diogma glabrata; assembly: GCA_963693315.1. Taxonomy (NCBI): domain Eukaryota; kingdom Metazoa; phylum Arthropoda; class Insecta; order Diptera; family Cylindrotomidae; genus Diogma; species Diogma glabrata. The sequence goes on from CAVNZG010000195.1 coordinate 336,669, forward strand.
CGACACAAATTAAAGCAAATCCTCGTCGCGTTTGGAGCTATAAACGCGCCAACTGGGAGGGACTGAGAAGCTTTTATGATGAAACTCCATGGAAAACTATTTGGTGTGTTGATCAAGATCCTAGCACATCGGCAATAAGAATGTCTGAAATCATAAAAGACGGAATGCGGCGGTTTATTCCAAATCGATTAATCACTCCTTCAACTGAGCCTTGGTTAACGCGGGATGTTGATGAGGCAGTGAGGAATAAACAAGCATTTAAGACATATAACGCTAATAAAACATCTGAAACCCATAGCGCCTATAAGAAAGCCAGAAATATTACTAAATTCAAAATAGACCTGGACAAAGAAGCGTTTATCCAGAAGAAAGCAAACAAATTCGCCGAGCACCCATCTGGCTCACGTAGTTTCTTTCAGGCAGTTAAATCAGTCCAGAGCAATTTTACTCGATCCTCTACACCGAAAGAAAAAATCTTGTTTGATTCAAACATGTTGCATTGTTAATCGAAAATTAAGTGAAAATTGGGGAACTAAATACGTTTGTGATTGAATCAACCAACGCTCCGTATTTAAATTAACAATTTAACCGTTGTTGATATATTTTTTTATAAGTATCACAAACATATTTGATTTAACCATGTTTGTAGTTGAGTCCAATATGATTTAATTTTCAATTGACTGCAAACGTTGTAAATTAAAAATTGGACTAAAAATAGTGATATTGAATACGTATGTGCTAGAATCAAGCAATACGCCGTATTAAATCTTTTGGTTTGGTACATCTTTGTTTTGTTTTTGCTGCTATCGATGTTTGTATGGGTTGGTTTTTTTCGTAAATATAATATTTGAAATTTTTTATATTAGAAGTATGTATTTCGCATCAATCCCGACAAACATTTTTATGCATAGAGCTAGCGTTCGTATATTTACGTTCTAAATAGGAAATGTATGAGTGTGATTTTGTTTGTAAAGGATGCCTCCATTTTTTCGCCATTTTTTTAATGATACAATTTAAAAGACCAAAATTCAGAAATCAAAAATTTTAAATATTTGAATTATGTGTAGAAAATTATACTAATTTTCCATAATTTTCTCATTATTATGAAAAATTAAATTAAAATATCGATAAATGGACATGAAACAAGACAAATAAAAAATATTAAAAAAATATAATAATTTTTTTAAATCACCAAAATTAATTATAGAAAGGGCCTGTTTCATTAACGATATTTTTGTTATAACATTAACTGAAAAATTTCGTTCGCACATAATTTTATATGCAAATAATATGAAAATTATTTAAATCAATTGAACACATCTAAATTATTTCCTAAAGTAAAATGTTAAATAAAACCAGCCATGTTAAAATATATAAAAACTTTTTATTTTTCTATTCTTTTATTTATTAGTTTTCTTTATTTTGTTTCTTTTCTCCTAGTTTTTTATTTTAACAAACACAATAATTTTCAAACAAAAACATGAACAAACTGAACTGAAAAATATGAACAAGAAAAATTGATCACGCCGTGGTTGATTTAAATAATGAAAATTGTTACGTTTTTTAAAATAAATTGACAATGCTACATTGCTTAAAATAACCACGTTCGTATTAGACGCAAAATCAAACAAGCTTTGTAGTTGATTCTACCAACGTTTTTTTTTCGGTGTATTCCAACCTTAGTTCTGAATGACATTCCCGTGAGCGACTCGAAAGAGAAGGCGGATCTTTTGGGTCGTATATTCGCAGAAAACTCAAACAAAGTTGAACCTCCCCATTCTCCTACACTCATTCCCCCAGTTGTAACGAAAATAAAACCAATTATTTTTCGTTGCAATATTGTACGGAAAATGCTTCTTTCTATCAATATCAACAAATCTGCTGGCCCCGACGGTATTGGTGACCCCTCATTCTTAAAAACTTTGCTAGGCAACTAGCTCCAATTTTAACAAAAATTTTCTATTTATCTTATCAAACCGGAATATTTCCCGATTCTTTTGAAGCTGGCCAGCGTTAACCTGGCCATCCTAACAATTATAGACCAATTGCAATGCTGTCGGTTTTAGCTAAAATTAGGTATGGCAAAACCGGTTTTTAATAACATAAGGAAACCGGTTTAGAACCCGGTTTTCCTTGTGTTACGAAACCGTTTTTGCCATCCCTAGCTAAAATATTTGAAAAATATATTAACTACAATTTAATAGATTATTTGGAGGTGTCGCGAATTATTGATGATAAACAGTATGGTTTTCGTAGAAGTCATGCAACAGGTGATCTGTTAGCCTACGTATCCCATCTCTGGAACAAATCGCTGGAAAACCATGGTGAAACATTCAGTATTTCACTTGACATTTCTAACGCATTTGATAAAGTGTGGCATAAAAATCTCATAGCTATAAAATTAAAATCTTATGGCATAGACCATCTTACTGTCTCATGGATTCATAGTTTTCTTACAGGTCGCCAATTTCATGTTAATTTAGATGGTACACCGAAAAAAAAACGTTGGTAGAATCAACTACAAAGCTTGTTTGATTTTGCGTCTAATACGAACGTGGTTATTTTAAGCAATGTAGCATTGTCAATTTATTTTAAAAAACGTAACAATTTTCATTATTTAAATCAACCACGGCGTGATCAATTTTTCTTGTTCATATTTTTCAGTTCAGTTTGTTCATGTTTTTGTTTGAAAATTATTGTGTTTGTTAAAATAAAAAACTAGGAGAAAAGAAACAAAATAAAGAAAACTAATAAATAAAAGAATAGAAAAATAAAAAGTTTTTATATATTTTAACATGGCTGGTTTTATTTAACATTTTACTTTAGGAAATAATTTAGATGTGTTCAATTGATTTAAATAATTTTCATATTATTTGCATATAAAATTATGTGCGAAAGAAATTTTTCAGTTAATGTTATAACAAAAATATCGTTAATAAAAAAGGCCCTTTCTATAATTAATTTTGGTGATTTAAAAAAATTATTATATTTTTTTAATATTTTTTATTTGTCTTGTTTCATGTCCATTTATCGATATTTTAATTTAATTTTTCATAATAATGAGAAAATTATGGAAAATTAGTATAATTTTCTACACATAATTCAAATATTTAAAATTTTTGATTTCTGAATTTTGGTCTTTTAAATTGTATCATTAAAAAAATGGCGAAAAAATGGACGCATCCTTTACAAACAAAATCACACTCATACATTTCCTATTTAGAACGTAAATATACGAACGCTAGCACTATGCATAAAAATATTTGTCGGGATTGATGCGAAATACATACTTCTAATATAAAAAATTTCAAATATTATATTTACGAAAAAAACCAACCCATACAAACATCGATAGCAGCAAAAACAAAACAAAGATGTACCAAACCAAAAGATTTAATACGGCGTATTGCTTGATTCTATCACAAACGTATTCAATATCACTATTTTTAGTCCAATTTTTAATTTACAACGTTTGCAGTCAATTGAAAATTAAATCATAGTGGACTCAACTACAAACATGGTTAAATCAAATATGTTTGTGATACTTATAAAAAAATATATCAACAACGGTTAAATTGTTAATTTAAATACGGAGCGTTGGTTGATTCAATCACAAACGTATTTAGTTCCCCAATTTTCACTTAATTTTCGATTAACAATGCAACATGTTTGAATCAAACAAGATTTTTTCTTTCGGTGTATCACATCCAATATTTTCACAACCAATGCTGGGGTTCCCCAAGGTTCTGCTCTCTCGCCAACCTTGTTTCTTCTATACATTAATGACTTACTTATTTCCACAGTGCACCCAATCCATAGTTTTGCTGATGACAGCACATTGCATGCATCACATGCATCTCCTAAATTTCGATCTCATACTGCAGTCACCACTGATAGAGAGCTGCTAATTGATTCTATCAACAAAGATCTGGAGCGTATAATGGAATGGGGAGATCGTAATCTTGTTTCATTTAATCCAACCAAAACCAAACTATGCCGTCTTTCACGAATAGAGCGACATAAAAGTTTCCCTATTAAAATAAACCACGAGGAATTGCGTGAGGTTGAATCAGCTAGACTTCTTGGAGTGGATATTCAAAATAACCTGAAATGGAATAAACATGTGTTCAACCTCGCTAAATCTGCAATGCAAAAATTAGGATTCTTGAGTCGATGTAAAAGGTATTTCAATCCCGAGCAAATTTTGCTAATCGTCAAGTCCTTTATTCGTCCATGTACTGAGTACTGCTGTCATGTTTGGGGAGGTGCTTGTCAGTCAACAATAAAATGTCTAGACTCTGTACAGAGAAAAGCAATACGGTTGATTGGTAATACCGAACTAACGGACCAGCTTTATTCACTCCAGCACAGAAGAAATGTGGCTGAATTGTCAATCTACTATAAATATAGCTTTAGCGAATTCTCCTCTAAGGAAATTCAAAATATCCTTCCATCGTGTGCGCAGTATAATCGACAAACAAGAGCTGCCGAGTTATCCCATCCATTTGTTGTACAAATACCTCGTTGTAGAACTGTGTCCTTTCAGAACGACTATTTTAATAGAGTGGCCAAATAGTGGAACTCAATGCCTCCCTCTGTATTTCTCGATGAATCTTCCCCTCAGGCATTTAAAGAAAATGTCCATAATCATTTAAACAATTAGTATAGTTATCCCTATATCCCTATTCCTTCCATTTTCCTCATCTCCTTCCTTTATAGTTGACATGGTATCTTCGGATATCCAAAGAGTCTAAATAATGAAAATTTTATATTTAGTGTGCTAAACATGTCTCACTAATTAATAAAAAAAAAAAAGGCTACTATGATTAAATTGAACTAAATTTTGAAAAGTTTGTTTTTTTGTTTTTCATTAGTATAAAATATGATGTCTTTCAGTGTAGGTCTTTTCATTTTCAAAATACCAAATAATTAAATAGATTGAACGAGATCGAATCAAATTTATTTGTTTGATATTATTTATTAAAAAAAATATTATTAAATTCGTTGTTTTCTGTATTACTTCGGTCTGAAAGACCTAAGTATTACATTCATGAGCCAAAAGTGAAATTCTTACCCCTTTTTTTGGCATTTCTCGACGTTTTAGGACCTACTGATTCTAAAAAAGCAAAAAAAAAAAATGTATGTTTGTCTGCCGGCCGTCCGTCCGTCATTACCTTCACTGCAGGGAAAACGGCTGGAGGGATTTCAAAAATTTTTTTTTCTAAAAATAGGTATTCACAAGGGACAGGTCCGAAAGGACGCTGTGTTCGATAACTGTACCGGAAGTGTGTCAAAAAAATCATTATGTGTGTCAAAAATAGCAAATTTTCATATTTTTGGCTTAAAAAACTTTCATTTTATGTGATTACGAGTAGGAACATTAAATTTGGAGAAATCTTAATGGTCCGGACTGGTATGTGAGATTAAAAACTAGATTATTGCATTATAAGTTTGTCAAAAAAATGTTGTCAAGTGTGTCAAATGAAAGATTTTTATTTATTTTTTTACCTAATTTTTTGGAAAAAAAATAAAATTAATTGTTTGTTTGAAATGAAGTTTCATTATTATTATTGAGAATTATGGCATTATTAAGTTTGTCAAAAAAATGTTGTCAAGTGTGTCAAAAGAAAGATTTACTTCGGTTTTATTTATTTTTTTACCTAATTTTTGGAAAAAAAATAAAATTTATTGTTTGTTTGAAATGATGTTTTATTATTATTATAGAGAATTATGGCATAATAAGTTTGTCAAAAAATAATGTCAAGTGTGTCAAAAAATGATTTCATTTATATTTAGCCAATTTTTTCGAAAAAAAAGGAGCTGTTTTTATGACGTAAATGAAATTTAAAATGAAATTGGACATGGGAATTTTTGAATTTGTTATAGTTTTTGAAATATTTTTGGAATTTTGAAAAAATTTGTATTTTTGATTTTGTAATAATTACTTCGGTCTGAAAGACCTAAGTATTACATTCATGAGCTCAAAGTCAAATTCTTACCCCCACTTTTTTTGGCATTTCTCGACGTTTTAGGACCAGCTGATTCTAAAAAAGCAAAAAAAAAAAAATGTGTGTCTGTCTGTAGGCCGGCCGTCCGTCATTACCTACGCGGCAGGGAAAACGGCTGGAGGGATTTCAAAAATTTTTGTTTTCTAAAAATAGGTATTCACAAGGGACAGGTCCGAAAGGGCGCTGTGTTCGATAACTGTACCGGAAGGGTGTCGAAAAAATCATTATGTGTGTCAAAAATAGCAAATTTTCATATTTTTGGCTTAAAAAACGTTCATTTTAAGTGATTACGGGTAGGATCATTAAATTTGGAGAAATTTTGATGGTCGGGATTGGTATGTCAAATCAAAAACTAGATTATTGCATTATAAGTTTGTCAAAAAAATGTTGTCAAGTGTGTCAAAAGAAAGATTTTTATTTATTTTTTTACCCAAATTTTTGGAAAAAAAATTATTTGTTTGAAATGAAACTACTTCGGTTTTATTATTATTATTGAGAATTATGGCATTATAAGTTTGTCAAAAGAAAGATTTTTATTTATTTTTTTACCCAACTTTTTAGAAAAAAATAAAATTGTTTGGATTAAAATTTTATTATTATTATTGAGAATTATGGCATTATAAGTTTGTCAAAAAAAATGTTGTCAAGTGTGTCAAATAGCATTTCATTTATTTTTTAGCCAATTTTTCGGGAAAAAAAATGTAGCTGTTTTTATGACGTAAATGTAATTGAAAAGAAATTGAACATGGAAATTTTTGAATTTGTTATAGTTTTTGAAATATTTTTGGAATTTTGAAAAAGTTTGTATTTTTGATTTTGTATTTTTGATTTTATTATAATTTTTGGAATTTTGAAAAAATTTTCAATTTTTGATTTTGTAATAAAATAATTTTTGCAATATTTTTAGAATTTTGGAAAAAGTTTGAATTTTAAGAATTTTTGGATTAATGTTGGAATTTAGAAAAAGTTTAAATATTTGATTTCATTCTGATTTTTGGAATATTTTTGGAATTTTGAAAAAGGTTTCAATTTTTGATTTTGTTATAATTTTTGCAATATTTTTAGAATTTTGAAAAAAACAGAATTTTTGAATATCATATATATATTTATATATGTAGAATTTTGAAAAAAGTTTCATATTTTGATTTTGTAAGAATTTTTGGAATATTTTTAGAATTTTGGAAAAGTTTGAATTTTTAAGAATTTTTGGCATATTATCGGAATTTAGAAAAAGTTTAAATATTTGATATCATTCTAATATTTAGAAAAAGTTTGATTTTATTTATTTTAACAATATTTTTGGAATTTTGATTATAATTTTCCGGCAACGTATTGATGTTTCGTGTTAGTTTTGTAATAAATTTTTAAACAGATATAAAAAATACTTGTACTTTAACAAAGAGTTATGTTTGATATACATCGCTGCCCAAAACTAAAAACCATGTCCTCATAAAAGTTTTTTGCCGAAAACTATATCAAAATCCTTTACCCAGACCGAAGTCTTGATATCTCAGAGCTGTGAGATTTCAGCCCCTCCATATTTTGTTTGTTTATTTTACTTGTTTTATCAACAAATTTTAAAATAATTCATTATAAATTAATAAATGTTACTCTATCGAAATGATAAAACGTTGTGTTGGGTGCGTGTTTAATAAATGTTGTTCTCTCAAAAATTTTTAATGCTCGCTCGAGCCTCGCTCACACCGTAAATTTCTCCTTGAAAAATAAAATATTGCACACACTTACACAATAAATTACTATTGTTTTAACTTTTCATACCACTTGTGGAATAATATAGTATTGCTATAAAATGGAGCATTAAATTTATTAAAATTGAGAAGGACATTTTTTAAAAGAAGTAAATATGTCTTGATTTCGTGATTTTAAAAAATTTTTAAATTGTAATAGCTCTTTTTTGAAACGAAAGCACCTGCTCAGAAATAAAATAGTGATGCCAAACATTCCAATTTTCTAATATATTTAAAATGCATGGATGCATAGCGAGCCAACTTGTAGTTCCAGGTGATTTTATTTTTCGTATCACAGGGGCAAAATATTCCTGAAATTCAAATAACATGGTGATGCTTTGGAGTTTTCGAACAGCAGAAAGCTGAAATTATAACATTTCAACATCCGAAGGCTGAAATTTCATCCCGAATTTGACAATACTCAAGCCGATGCATTTTAGTAAAATTATCGGGTGATCGACATCTTTCTGAAGCCTGGTAAAATATTGCTTGGTGCAACCATTTCAAAATAAGTTTTAATTTAAAACGCTTCTACTATTAAATGTGAAAAATTCCGCACTTTCCAAGTTTTTACCCGCTTTCCCGTTTTAATGAAAAACCCCGCAAACGGGAAAAAATCCCGCGATCTGGCAACGCTGCTTTACCGTCGCAGATTTAAAACAAAACTAATCTAAACTACAAGAACAAGAGGTAATTTCCTTATATACAATTCTGCATAGTTCTCGACCATTCGAGGTCACTTTTTAGAAACCTTGAGAAAATATTAGAATATTCGATTATTTTACGTTATGTTGATTGGATTCATAAAATCATTTATTTTATGTTGACCCTAGTTCAGTGGCGTAGCTAGCATGGGTGGCACCCGGTGCGGATAATGTGGTGTCACCCCAAGAATGAAAACTGTCAATATTAATAAGAAGCCAATAAACGTAATTTATAATTTTATTTAATTAATACAAATGAGCATTATTATTAATAATTTACATATAATTAAAGTATATTGTTTTATTATACATTCTTTTACATGGATGTATGAAAATGAAACGTTTTTGATGAAAAATGACTTTTATGAAAGAAAAATGGGAGGAGAATTAATATACTCTCACATACATATTATGTACACACATTTTAAATCCCTTCTTTCTAGCTTTAACAGCTGCAAACTTAGAAATCACATCTACAAAATTTATATTTTGTGTTGCCTCATGTTCTATTGTTAATATGCCAAGATTATTAAGTCTCGTTTGGGTCAGTGTTGCCAGCATGTAATGTTTAATTAATTTTAATTTGCTGAAACTCCTCTCACTCGAAGCCACTGATACGCAAATAGTCATAAATAACTTTAGTGAACCATAAGATTCAGAAGAGATTCTGTAAAATCCCATTCCACGATCAATTTCAAAATTTCTATAGGCACACCCAGCTAGAAACTGTTACATTGGCCGCTTTTAAATGCCCTCTCAACCATAGTATCTCTATGACGAGTTCTGCTTCTGATACCTCATCATAAAAACCGGTAAATTTTGGTTCAGATAATAGCAAATCTTCACTGTTCGCCAAAAGCCCAATGTTTGTCGGCACAACCTCGAACAATGAAACTACATCTTGGACTGACTTTAATTTTGTTCAGAGTTCCACATTGAATCGGTCAAGACATTCACACGTGTCCTTTTTAGGCTCAGCTCTTATTGTCAGTCCTACATCAGGGGCCAACTCACTAGCCATTCGTTTCTTGCGACGAATTCGTCTTTCAATCGGAATGTCGTAGTCTTCCGATTTTTTCACAGCAAAATCTATTGCCTTTGCCTCTTCTACAATATGACTAGGTTTTTCTTCAATATAAAGACGAAGTGACTGTATTTTTATAACTAATTGATCAATATTCAAGCCTGTGCTTTGCAATACAATCCAAGCACAATTTATTCCCCTTAAAACATCATTCCGAAACAAAAGATAGCAACGAAATATAAACTCACACACAATCACCCCATTAATATTAATTTCTTATTGTAAAGGTGGATTTAGATATGCGACTTTTTTTGTGTCACACGTTTTTTTAGCCAATTAGAAATAAGAATTTCATATTCACCACAAGTCGTGTGGTGAAGTCGAGAGATGGTTAAACTTTATCTTTTTAGTCACAGTCACAATAAATTTTGACAGATGTTGTTTTAAAAATGTTTTAAAAATATTTTTCTATTGTTGTTTTAAAAATATATTGTTTTAAAAATATTTTCAATAGAAATTTATTAAATCGACACAAATTGAATTTTTTATATTTTTCAATATTACAATGTAAGTATTAACATGTTATTGTTTGCTATTATCTGATAAATTTATTGTTTTTCAAATTGGTAGCTAAGTAAGGTTATGTTTGAATAATATTAACTAATTTAGATTTGTTTTGTAGAATGAATGAAGAAACAGAAAAGTTAGTAAGAGCCGTTGAAAAAAGGCATATTTTATATGATGTGAGCAACCCATTATACAAAAATAATGGGCTGCGACGAAAAATTTGGGAGGAAATAAGCCTAGAAATAGGTATGCCATGTAAGTTTATAGACACTAAGTTTCTAATTTCTATATAACTATATAATTGATTGAATCTTTTAGCTGAAGAATGCCAAAAAAAATGGAAACGGCTGAGATTTCGGTACAGCGAAATGACAAAAAAACCTAGAAGTGGTAGTGCCGCAAAACATGATAAAAATCAAACAATTATAAAATCCATGGCATTTGTCAAGCCATTCGTTGAAGAAAACCCAAGGTATGATATCCGTTCAGTCGGATTATTATTATAATAATTTTGAAAATGTTTTAGTCTGCTGACAAGTAGCTTTTTGATAGAAGAAGCAGGCCCTTCAAATACTTTAGATTTTAACGAAATTACTATTGAAGTTGATGAAGAAATGGAATGTCCATCAACGGGATCAGTTGTACCTCCCAAAAAAACACGTTTTGAAAAAGGTAAGGTTTCACAAAAACATTTGATTATCAAAAGTGTTTTGTAATAGGAATTACAATATTTTTCTCTAACTTACTGATAAATAAAGGGGGGATAAAAAATATAGAGGCATAGTGCTTCTGCATTCATCTGAGGATCGTTGGTAACGATATGTATAAAAATATGTATAAAGAACAAGAAAATGTTTAATTTTATAATATAACATTTTTATTTTACAGGTAACAAAACCGAAATTGGTGAAATTATAAATCTTTTAAAAGATCCCGTAAAGCCAGACTCTGTCGATTTATTTTGTATGAGTCTGGCAGAAGATTTAAAAAAATTGGAACAAAATGAACAGTGGATGATGCGTCTTAAAATAACGCAAATGATGTTGGATGCATCATGTAAACCACAATTTTCAACTTCATCTAGCGCTGTATAATCGTTTTACCACTTTCCTGTTTTTTTTTGTTCTGTATCGAATTCTCATTTTTAAGTTTATATTTGTATTTTTGGAATAAATATATTGAAGTTAGTAAAAATTTGTTTATTTTTTTGTGACAAGAACGGTGTATTTCTGAAATAATTTAATTCAAATTTAATAATAGTAATAAACTACATTTTAAGAATTATAAGTTCTATTGTTCTGCCATGGTAGAACATCTACGTCATTAAAAAAATCCATGAAACTATTCCTTATAGTGACAGCATTTGCAGAAGCATTGTTGGCACCCATTCGGCCAATGCGTTGCAGAGCTTCATCATTTGATGTTTCTTGACGCCATCTTCCTTCTGTAATTTCTCCGTTGGGATGTACAACATCTGCATACCCAGATGGACAGTATAAAGAGTTATTCTTTTTAATCCAGTTATGCAAACAAACAGTTGCTTTTATAAACTTAACAACGTTTTCTCTTTTAGCATTTATGGGTCTTCTGAAAATTCGCCATTTTGCTGATAATATCCCAAAGGTATTTTCAATAACCCGCCTTCCTCTTGATAATCTATAATTAAATATCGATTCTCGGTGTGGTAGTCCGGCCGAAGAATTTCTTCCCGGGAATGGTCTCATTAGATGTTTAACTAATGGAAAAGCTTCGTCTCCGAGGATGACATATGGCACGCTTACAGTGCTGTTTGGTAAAAATTTATCCGGTGGAATATTTAGAATATTACTATCTTCCATTAGTGCTTTACCAAAAACTGTACTTTTAAATATGCCGCTATCACTGAATCTTCCTGAAGCTCCTATATCTACAACTAAAAAGTTGTAATCAGCATCGCAAAGTGCCATCAGAACAACACTGTGCGATGACTTATAATTGTAGCATGTGCTTCCAGCATTATGAAAAGCCTAAAATTAAAAAAAAATAGTTTTACATTTAAAAGGATTTTATTTTAAAATTACCTGAATTGTGCAATGTTTGCCATCAATAGCACCAATGCAGTTTGGGAAATTCCACTTTTCATAAAATCCTCTCTCAACAGATTTCCATTTAGATTCTGTTAGTACATCAAAAGCCGAGCTATAAAGAGAATTCCATATGGCCTCGCAAGTTTCAGCAATAATGTTACTTGCCGATGCTTCTGATATACGGTAATCGTATGCAAGAGACTTCATCATATCACCAGATGCTAAATATCTAGGAAAAAAATTGTAACAATCAAAAAAGTGAAATGACATACCTATAATAATTTATTTGATAGGTTCACCTCAACGTTAATGAAAGTCTCGCCCCTGCAGATATTGGCTCACAGGCCAAATGTAGCTTTTCTATGCTGTTTTTTACTTTACCTAGCAATTTGTCAAATAAATCTATAGGTATTCGGTGATAATTAAAAAATTTATTGCTTTCATACAGTCTCATTTCGGCAACCAAATTATTGTAGTGCCCCTGCTCATTTCTTTTTAAAAGAAGTTGGTTGACCCCACTTCTTTTACGTTTTTTATTATTTACGTCGGTTATAACCACCGCTATTAACATTGCCTTTAATTTTTGCCTTCTTGCCCTTTCTGTTGGCCACATTTTGACACAGTACACAAAATTTCTTTTGACGTCTAAAAATTTTTTGACAGTTTTATTTAACGCGTGTGACAGCAAAAAAGTCACATAGCTAAATCGTTTAAAAAAAAGTCACAGGTTTCACCTCGAGTGGCACAAAAAAAGTCGCATATCTAAATCTACCTTAATACTTCTTTTTTTATTTCTATTATTATTATTTTATCTATTTTAGTAGGATCTTTAGGAGGATTAAATCAAACTTCATTATATAAAATTATAGCTTTTTCTTCAATTAATCATTTAGGTTGAATATTAACAGCTATAATTTCAAATGAATTTTTATGAGAAATTTATTTTTTTTTTATTTTATTCTATCAACTATAATAATTTTTATATTTAATACATTTAAATTATCCCATATTAATCAAATATTTTCAATATTTAGTAATCAAAATTTATCAAAATTTTTTTTATTTACAACTTTATTATCTTTAGGAGGATTGCCCCCCTTTTTAGGATTTATACCTAAATGATTAGTAATTCAATCAATAATTAATAATGATTTTATTTTTTTATTAATTATAATAGTAATACTAACACTAATCACTTTATTTTATTATATCCGACTTTGTTATGCTTCATTTATATTAAATTATTGAGAAATAAATTGACATTACTTAACCCCTCTAAATAAATTCAATCAAATAATAATAATCTTTATATCGTTTATTTCTTTAATAGGATTAAGTATAATTAGTATTATTTATTTATAACCTTTTTAAAAAATTTTAATTAATCATTAAAAAGGTTTTAAGTTAAATAAACTAATAGTCTTCAAAACTATAAATATAAGAAATATCTTTTAAGCCTTAGTAAAAAAATTACTCCTTTAGAATTGCAGTCTAATATCATTTTTGACTATAAAGCACCGCATAAGGTTCTGTGTAGCGCCTCTAGTGTCTACATTTTCTTGTTGATCACTTAATTTCTCAATTGCAGCCACAATCCCATTGAAATTTTCATCCAATACTTTAACTGAAGCATAATGAGCATTCTAACGCTTTGTTGAGAGTCTTTTAAAAGTTGCTTTGCTGTGTTTAACAAGCACTTCCCAGCGGCTAGTCGAAGCAGAAAAAAGTGTAAAAATTCCACTGTTCCAAATGTTACAAAAGCTACATTTTGTGCAAATGAGTGTTGGTCACATAAATTAATTGAATGATTTATACACCAACAAATATTGCTTTGTTGTTTTTCGCTTTAATAATAGCTTGCACTCCTCCATCTATACCACTCACAATAGAACCGACTTCAGAAAAAACAAAAGAGGCACAAAAAAGTGAAAAATAACTCATTTGTTGCTTCTAAAAACAAAATTCGTTACATTTTGATTAATTTAATTTAATTGAACCTTACTATAGACAAAAATATTACGCTATTATACAAAGTTACTATATTAAAATAGTTACTTTTTATTATAGTTATAATAGTTATTATATTATAAAAGTTATTTGTAGTACAAAACTGTTGGAAATCGGTGCCAAGCCCGAGACCGTGCACCGACTTCGAACAGTTTTGTACTACAAATAACTTTTAAAATATAATAACTATTATAACAACTATAATAACTATAATAATTATAATAAAAAGTAACTATTTTAATATAGTAACTTTGTATAATAGCGTAATTTTTTTCTCTATAGTAAGGTATAATTAAATTAAATTAATCAAAATGTAACGTATTTTTGTTTCTAGAAGCAACAAATGAGTTATTTTTCACTTTTTTGTGCATCGTTTGTTTTTTCTGAAGTCGGTTCTATTTTTTTTTTTTAAGTTTTTTTATTTTCTTATTTTTAGTGTAGTCATAAAGCAAATGTCGACTAGAAAGCTAAAAGTAATAACTTCAAATGCTAGAAAAACTTTCATCAGTGACAATCTATTAATTATGGTTTTGCGATTTTTTGCACCAACGGCATACATATTTCCCGTGACAGAAAATTATTTACGATAACCTTTACAAGTATAGCAATATAATACTGCCCAAAATATCCAAACAGATTAATATGTTTTGACGAAATCAGCGAAAATGCATTAAAAATATGGTTTTTTCTAATTTTATGAATAACGGTATTTTTCACATCTAAGAAAAAATTATGGGACCCTCTGGGAATGAACCCAAATAGAATAAAATTTAAATCATCCAAATCGAACGATCCGTTTTTGAGAAATCGGTGTACTACATAAAAAAAACCTACAGTGAAACACAGAACCTCCTTCTTTTTTGAAGTCGGTTAAAAAGTAACTATTTTAATATAGTAACTTTTTTTAATAGCGTAATTTTTTTGTCTATAGTAAAGCATAATTAAATTAAATTAATCAAAATCAAAATCGTATTTTTGTTTCTAGAAGCAACAATTGAGTTATTTTTCACTTTTTTGTGCCTCTTTTGTTTTTCCTGAAGTCGGTTCTATTTTTTTTTTCAAAAAGGTTTTTTATTTTTTTATTTTTAGTGTAGTCACAAAGCAAATGTCGGCTAGAAAGCGTTTTAAAAGTAATAACTTCAAATACCGGAAAAACTTTCATCAGTGACAATCTATTAATTATGGTTTTATGATTTTTTGCACAAATGGCATACACATTTCCCGTCATAGAAAATTATTTACGATAACCTCGACAAGTATAGCAATATAATACTGTCCACAACACCCAAACAGAATAATATGTTTTGACGAAATCAACGAAAATGCATAAAAAATATGGTTTTTTCCAATTTTCTGAATAACGGTATTATTCACATCATAAAAAAAATTATGGGACCGTCTGGGAATAAACCCAAATAGAACACAATTTAAATCATCCAAATCGAACGAGACGTTTTTGAGAAATCAGAGTACATACATAAAAAAAAAACCTACTGTGAAACACAGAACCTCCTTCTTTTTGGAAGTCGGTTAAAAAGACAGATAAATTTTACAAATTATAACGTAAATATATGTTAGTAATATTTTTTTAAACTTCAATATAAAGTTCATAAAAAAACCCTAATCAAACTTGAAAACGAAGCCGACCCTTTATTTTTTCAAAGCGAATTAAATAAAAATGACTTCAGAAATGTTTGGAACCTTGTAAATAAACATGTTTTTAATAAAACTAAAAATAAAGCAAAAATTATTCTTGAACATAAAAACGACGTTCACAGTTTCAATTTAACAGTGAAGCGAATCGTTTCAAACTAAATAATTGAAATAAAATAAATTGTTTAAAATACGGTAATTCGTATACAAGAGTGCTTGTTAACTTTTTCAACTTGTAAAATCATTGATTTTGCAACTGTGTCATAATAAGCAGTGAGTGAAGACGAGTGTGAAAATAATACTAAGAGAAGCCGCGACTTCTCTGAAGATGAAGCAGATTTAATTAATAAATTCCCCAAGGTCGAGGAATACGTGATAAAAATGAGTCATAACTCTCAACAAACCTCAAAATTAACCAACACATCTACAAAACGCTCTAAAGGACTGAACAACATGTCACAAACTCAAAGTTTAAAACCAGATAGCTGTAATCAGCCAAAAAACAATTCAACTCAAATCAAAATTAACATTCCAGTTCAAAATCGATTTGATCTTTTTGATAATAATACGATTGATGACGTCACAGAAATTGACGACAAAATAGATCAACATAATACAGTTACTAATAACAAAAAAAAAGAAATCATACCTCCAATAATATTAAAAGAAATTTCAACTTTTGATGCGCATGCATTAATAAAAAATAATAATATTACAAAATACAAATTAAAGTTTATGTCTGTAGGAATTAAAGTTCTTTTGGAAAACGATAAAGACTATAATGAGTTAATTGCTGCGCTAAAAAAGGACAATAAAATGTATTATTCGTTTGAAAAAAAGGAAAACAAACTTATTAAGTTTGTTCTCTCCGGACTACCAAACTGGAGCATAACAGATATTGAAACAGCGTTGAAAGACGAAGGAGTTGATCAACCATCTGAAATTAAGAAACTTAATATTAAAAATCAACGATACATCGATCAAATGACGTATCTTTTATACTTTAAGCCTGGTACTACAAATATTTCAAAACTTCGTCAAACAAAACATATATATAATGTGATGGTACAGTGGAACAACTATATTAACAGGCGATCTGGTCCCACCCAGTGCAGAAATTGTCAGCTTTATGGTCATGGAGCTAAACACTGCAATCTTCCATCGAGATGCATGTATTGCAGCAATCAGCATCTCACAACTGAATGTCCTCAACAAGATAGTCCAAGTGAACCTGTGATATTAAAATGCGCTAATTGCTCACAATCACACAAATCCAATTCGAAAGAATGTCCAAAACTTGCAGAGTACCAACAAATAAGGGAAAAAACAACAAAAAAACGAAACATTAGTCGCAAACCTAGTTTTGTGTTCAATAGCTCGGATTTTCCAACCTTAAATCCGAACCAGAAACTCTCCGAACTGCCGTTAGAAAATGCTAAGCGGATCACAAACACTACAACTACAAATTATTCACATGTCACTAACTTCAATAACCATAATAATAGTGATCTATTTACAGTCGAACAAATAATGAGGTTAGTAAACGACATCATATCCCAGCTAAAACACTGCAGGAACAAGGAACAACAATTTCAAGTCATAGCCGGGCTTTCAGTTAAGTACCTTTATGGCGTTAAATAATTTAAATAATATAAAAATTGCATATTGGAATGCGCAAAGCATTTCCAATAAAATTAATGAAATTTATTATTTTTTAGACATAAATAAAATTGACATTTTCTTGGTGAACGAAACATGGCTAAAGCCTAATTTGAAACTCTTAAAAAATAGTGAATATATTTGCTATAGAAATGATAGACAACAACAACCAGGCGGTGGTGTAGCAATTTTCATAAAACGAAACATTAAACATTCACTACTACCCAGCTTTGACACATCAGTTATTGAATCATTAGGCTTAAAAGTGTTTACACAGCATGGTGAGATAATTATTGTTTCCTGCTATTTTCCAGGTACTAAGATCAATGTTGACAAAATTCAGCAATTTAAAAAGGATTTACGTAAAATAGCCAATAGTCAAAATAGCTTCGTTATCTGTGGAGATTTTAACAGTCGTCATAGATACTGGAACTGTCGAAGATCAAACCGAGCTGGAAATGCTATGTATGACGAAATGTCAAGAGGTAGATTTAACATTAGTTTTCCAAATACTTCTTCTTATTGTCCGAATTCTAGTCGAGGCAACCCATCGACACTTGACCTTGCTTTACACAATATTCCACACCTTATTTCTCAACCGGTTGCCAAAACTGAGTTGTCTTCTGACCACTTACCAGTTGTATTCGATTTGTTAAACACTTCTCCAAATATAAGTGCAACTTCATCAACGAGTTACAATTTTAATAAAGCTAAATGGGCTTCTCTTTATTTATTCCTCAAAGCCAAAATTAATATTTTCGATATCGAAAATCGAATTAATTCTCCAGAAGGCATAGACGATGAAGTAAAACGATTAACAGATCTGGTTTTTGAAGCCCAAGAAAAATATATACCCAAGCAAAAGCTGAAATCTCAAGAGCCTTCAATCCCTAATGAAATCGTACAGCAAATTAAAATAAGAAATTGTTATCGTCGTCAATGGCAAAGAACAAGAAATCCAATTAATAAGGTGAATTACCAGAAAATAAATGCAGCCATACGCAATTCTATCACCAACATCAGGAATAAACGGTGGGGGAAATTATTAGAAACAATAACACCCGGATCTAATAAATTATGGAATCTTAACAAAATTGTCGGTAAACCTTCCAAAAAAATACCCCCATTAAATTCTCAGAATAAACTCCTCTTAACAACTTCAGAAAAATGTAACGCAATCGGTGAAGTTTTTTATCAAGCACATGTCATTAACCAAAATATAAATGACCCAGAAACGACCAAAGCAGTTTTAAATACTAAAACTTTTATTAGTTCAATTACTTCATGGGAAATTGATGAAATCACAAACCACAGGGAGCTGTTAACAATAGTAAAAAGACTACGAAACAGAAAAGCTTGCGGTAGTGATAATATACATAATCAAGTTTTAAAACGAAGTCCTAAAAAGTTATTTGTAGCTCTTGCGTTTATCTTCAACGCATGCATGAAAATAGGATATTTTCCATCCGCCTGGAAAAACGCAAACGTCATAGCAATTTGTAAACCAAAAAAGGATCCTACTAGTCCAACAAGCTACCGACCAATTAGTTTGTTAAGTGGCTTTAGCAAAATTTTCGAAAAAGTAATCTATGCTCGACTTAATAAGTTTGTTTCAAGCAAAAACATAATACCATACGAACAATTTGGTTTCCGCACAGGCCACTCAACAAATCATCAATTGTTACGAGTAACCAAACTAATAAAACACAAAATCAATAACAAACAATCAGTGGGAATGCTGTTGCTAGACATCGAAAAAGCCTTCGACGCTATATGGCATGACGGTCTTCTTCACAAATTATTCAACATCCAAACACCTATCTATCTTGTAAAAATTATTCGCAGTTTTCTTTGCGACAGATATTTTAACGTTAGTATTGAAGGAACAAAATCCAAAAAATTCGCGATTCCTTCCGGAACTCCACAAGGAGCAGTGCTTAGTCCATTGCTTTATAATATCTACACCGCCGATCTGCCACGATCTAGTGATTGTGAATACTCACTCTTCGCTGATGACACAGCTATCTTGACATCTTCTGAAGATCCAAATTATATCGTCAATAAACTTGAAGTAGCAATTAATGAAGTTAATAATTTCTTTGATCGATGGAAAATAAGGGTCAATGTTAACAAATATCAAACATGCTTCTTTACACGCAAGCGAAAAACACTAAGCCTTCCCAGCAGAGATATAGTTATAAACGGTAAAAACATCCCGTGGTCAAATAGTTTAAAGTACCTAGGTATAACACTTGATAAAAAACTAACCTTCTCGGATCATATCTCTGAAAGAATTAATAACATGGGAAACGTAATAAAAATGCTTTATCCCTTTATAAACAGAAACTCGAAATTAAATGTTAAAAATAAATTGATCCTTTTCAAATCCGTGATTATACCAAAACTAACATACGGTATTCCAGTATGGGAATGCTGTGCAAAATCTCACAGACTTAAACTTCAAAGGACACAAAATAAAATATTAAAAATTATTTATAACAAACCATGGCACTACTCTACATACAAGTTACACAAATTACACAACATCGATCTAATAGAAACATATATTAACAAACGCAAAAACAAATTTTACCAAAACTTAAATAATATTGATAATCCATTGGTGAATGAGATTCTACAACTTTAGTCAACTTCGTTCACCAAGAAAACCCCTTAATTAGTTTTAGTTATTAGGTTAAGTAGTTATAGGTATTAGGTTAAGTTATTATAGAAAGGTTTTTTCACACAAATTTTCCTCCTTGTACCATACTATAAAAACAAAATTATTCATAAATAATCCAATATTTATTCTAAAGCTGAAAAGTAATATTAAAAAATTTACTGTACTCTTAAAAATTGTAACGAATATTTTCATAATAATAAAAATCAATAATACGTAAAAAAAAAAAAAAAAAAAAAAAAAAACGACGTAATTACTGATGAATACCAAATTAGCAATGTTTTCAATAAATATTTTATAAATTGCACGCACAATATTTCAGTAAATGATAGAAATTTTTATCAAAGCAACCATTAAATACAACATTTCATAATCCAATTAAAATTATTGTTATTATTTGTTGTCATGGTTATTGGTTATACAATAATTTGGAAAAAATAACAAATATTTTGTCAAAGGTAACAAAAATTTTTCCGAAATTCCGACATGAAGCACATTGCAATAGGTAGATTTTTATATGAAATCTACCTAAAAAGACCTCTGCAGTTGGAGGTGTCTGAGTGAGCGGCTCCAACAAAAAAGCTTGCTTAACACAAAATGCGTTTGGATCAACCGGCACTCTCACGGTCGCATTTGTGGAGCCAGATCAAAAAACCTTTCGTAAACATGTGCGTTTTATTAATATCTTGGACAAGTTCGCAAATCAGAAAAATCTGACACATGGTGAAATAACTAGAGGCTTTATACTAGAAAAAAAATTCGTTTTTTTGATCCGTTATAACGGCCGTTTGAATACTAATATTTTTAAAATCTTCATAAATTTAGAATCTGGAAACATTTTAATCCGTTTCTTATAAATATAAACCTCTGCGGTTAAAGGTTTTTGACTTGTTGGCTTCAACAAAAAAGTTTGCAATAATCCATAAACACAATTTCCAAAAACCTTATAACAGTGAATGAAAAAAAAATAAAAAGGTTCGAATAGAAGAAATTAATTTTTTTTTCTTATATTAAAATAGTTACTTTTTATTATAATTATTATAGTTATAATAGTTATTATATTATAAAAGTTATTTGTAGTACAAAACTGTTGGAAATCGGTGCCAAGCCCGAGACATATTAGTCGGTTTTTCGTCAATGTGGCACCGACTTCGAACAGTTTTGTACTACAAATAACTTTTAAAATATAATAACTATTATAACAACTATAATAACTATAATAATTATAATAAAAAGTAACTATTTTAATATAGTAACTTTGTATAATAGCGTAATTTTTTTCTCTATAGTAAGGTATAATTAAATTAAATTAATCAAAATGTAACGTATTTTTGTTTCTAGAAGCAACAAATGAGTTATTTTTCACTTTTTTGTGCATCTTTTGTTTTTTCTGAAGTCGGTTCTATTTTTTTTTTTTTAAGTTTTTTTATTTTCTTATTTTTAGTGTAGTCATAAAGCAAATGTCGACTAGAAAGCTAAAAGTAATAACTTCAAATGCTAGAAAAACTTTCATCAGTGACAATCTATTAATTATGGTTTTGCGATTTTTTGCACCAACGGCATACATATTTCCCGTGACAGAAAATTATTTACGATAACCTTTACAAGTATAGCAATATAATACTGCCCAAAATATCCAAACAGATTAATATGTTTTGACGAAATCAGCGAAAATGCATTAAAAATATGGTTTTTTCTAATTTTATGAATAACGGTATTTTTCACATCTAAGAAAAAATTATGGGACCCTCTGGGAATGAACCCAAATAGAATAAAATTTAAATCATCCAAATCGAACGATCCGTTTTTGAGAAATCGGTGTACTACATAAAAAAAACCTACAGTGAAACACAGAACCTCCTTTTTTTTTGAAGTCGGTTAAAAAGTTTTAATAAAGTAACTTTTTTTAATAGCGTAATTTTTTTGTCTATAGTAAAGCATAATTAAATTAAATTAATCAAAATCAAAATCGTATTTTTGTTTCTAGAAGCAACAATTGAGTTATTTTTCACTTTTTTGTGCCTCTTTTGTTTTTCCTGAAGTCGGTTCTATTTTTTTTTTCAAAAAGGTTTTTTATTTTTTTATTTTTAGTGTAGTCACAAAGCAAATGTCGGCTAGAAAGCGTTTTAAAAGTAATAACTTCAAATACCGGAAAAACTTTCATCAGTGACAATCTATTAATTATGGTTTTATGATTTTTTGCACAAACGGCATACACATTTCCCGTCATAGAAAATTATTTACGATAACCTCGACAAGTATAGCAATATAATACTGTCCACAACACCCAAACAGAATAATATGTTTTGACGAAATCAACGAAAATGCATAAAAAATATGGTTTTTTCCAATTTTCTGAATAACGGTATTATTCACATCATAAAAAAAATTATGGGACCGTCTGGGAATAAACCCAAATAGAACACAATTTAAATCATCCAAATCGAACAAGACGTTTTTGAGAAATCGGAGTACATACATAAAAAAAAACCTACTGTGAAACACAGAACCTCCTTCTTTTTGGAAGTCGGTTAAAAAGACAGATAAATTTTACAAATTATAACGTAAATATATGTTAGTAATATTTTTTTAAACTTCAATATAAAGTTCATAAAAAAACCCTAATCAAACTTGAAAACGAAGCCGACTCTTTATTTTTTCAAAGCGAATTAAATAAAAATGACTTCAGAAATGTTTGGAGCCTTGTAAATAAACATGTTTTTAATAAAACTAAAAATAAAGCAAAAATTATTCTTGAACATAAAAACGACGTAATTACTGATGAATACCAAATTAGCAATGTTTTCAATAAATATTTTATAAATTGCACGCACAATATTTCAGTAAATGATAATTTTAATGACAATTCAACTCACTAAATAAAGTTTCGATAAGGTTAAATAAAAACTCTTCATTTACTATTTTTTAACAAATCAAAACGAATTATATCGATTATTTTTCTCTGGTGGGAAGGAACAGCGAATTATAGTGAATATTTTCGGCCTACTT
Organism: Diogma glabrata; assembly: GCA_963693315.1. NCBI lineage: Eukaryota > Metazoa > Arthropoda > Insecta > Diptera > Cylindrotomidae > Diogma > Diogma glabrata. The sequence goes on from CAVNZG010000195.1 coordinate 359,794, forward strand.
AATATATTAATTTAAAACTAGAGATATTGAGATAATTTTTTTTTCTTAATGAGATAATTTTTTTTATTTATAATTTTGTTTAAAAGATAATTATTAGTGTCTAAATAAAATTTTTTCTACAAATTATTCAATAATACAAAATTATGTAAAAATGCAATTTGCAAATAATAAAAATGTCCGTTTTCATTCATAAATGATTGCATGTTTATGTTTATTTGTCAAAAATAAATTATAAATTTATAACATTTATGCGCCTACTAAGATAAAATAATATTTAATTTTGTTAGAAGAAAAATGACAACAAAGGATTATGTTGTATGAAATAATGTTACTATTTCTGTTCGCTAAATACATCTTGTCACCAAATTATTAGTCGATTATTTTTCAACATTACCACTCATGTTATTTGAGGTTAAAAATATCCCACGTGCGCTACGCGCACTCGGGACCTCAAATGACATTCGTAATAATGATTATGAAAAATAATCGACTATTATTTGACGACTCGTGATATTATATATGATAATTCAATTGAGCCTCTGTTTGTTCAACAAGAGGTTGATAACAACGTGCATGAACTTTTTAAAATTACGTTAACAACCAACGATGAAATTTCTGAAATTCTTAACAATTTAAACAAGCGATCAGCAGTGGGATATGATGGAATATCAGTCAGATTTTGTTTGAAATTTAAAGAAATTTTGGTTCCAAAAATTTGTGAATTAATCAATACTTGTATTGATAATGGTAAATTTCCAGATTCCCTTAAAATAGCTTATCGCATTTCATTGCATAAAAACTCAATGCAAACATTAGTCAACAATTATCGTCCCATTTCACTCTTGAGAACCTTTTCAAAATGTTATGAAAGCGTTCTACATAGAAGGTTGAATGCTTTCTGCAGATCAGGGAATATTATCAGCAATAGACAATTTGGTTTCTGTAACCAATCCTCAGTAAGACTCAGTAAGTCATAAAGATTTATTGAAGAAGTTATTTGAAATTGGAGTCTATGACATTTATCTCAAACTCTTTGCTAGTTATTTGATAAATAGAAAACAAGCGGTAAAAATCAATTTTACAATAGGAGATGAAGAATCAAGAAACAATGAAATATGGGGTTCCCCAAGGCTCCCTACTGGGCCCTCTCCTTTTTAATATTTATGTCAACGATGCATTTAGTCTAGGTCTTTGTGGTAAAGTCATAATGTTTGCCGATGACATGGCAATTATATACACTGAAAAAAAAGGTAGTGATTTGAGCTTAAAGATGCAATCTGATCTAAATACAATTAATGAGTGGGCTGTAGATAACCACTTAAAACTAAATACTAGTAAAACTATATTTTAATTGTTAATTTAAAATAACAAAAAACAAAGACATGGACATATTTAGAGATTTTAGACTATTTATAACTGACCAGCCAATTAAAGGAGTTTTTGAAATTGTCTATTTGGGATTAACTATTGATGTTGATTTCAACTGTTGCAGACATATTGACAAAATTAAAAATAAAATAAAAATATTAAATTTTATTATATACAAAATGGCCAAAAACAAAATACCTAATTTTTCATGCGCATATACTGAGTCATGTTAGATATATGCTTCCAATCTGGGGATCAACGGCGAAATATAGACTTCATGAAATTCATATTTTAATTAATAAAAGTATTAGAAACATAAAACTTTTACCATATAAATATCCAACACGTCTGCTCTATAATGAAAATATTCGTCCTATTCGTAAGCTCGTAGATTATGAATTGGCTGTTCTGGTATTTAAAATTAAAAACAATATTTTAAAGAATAATTTTTCTTTACGTCAAGTTAGTGATATTCAAGACTACCCAACTAGATCAAACACTGATTTCTATATTGAATTTTTTAGAACTACAAGTGACCAAAGCTCTCCTATCTATAAAGGATTACTGGTTTTTAACGCTCTTCCTGTTGAATTAAAAGAGATCAATATAATTTCAAAATTTAAACTGGTTTTAAGAAAACATATTTATGAGAATAATTAAAAAAAAAAATTATAATACACATTTATTAAGTAAATAATTTAGTCTCCTATATTTCAACATATTGTAGAAAGAAAACTGATTAGAATTGATTTTAATTCTAAAATAAAAATTTATTCACTTATTTAATATAAATTTATTTAAAATTAAAATTTAATTAAAAAAAATTTTATGAGAATAATTGAAAAAAAAATGTACATTATAAATTTATTTATTAGGTAATATAATTTGGATTATTATATAACATTATCTTACAGAGCACAATTTTATAATATATAAGCTAAAAACTTAATGCACTTAATGTCTTTTAATGACAAAATAAACTTTTTTATTCGCCTACATATTAAAGTGTTACTTTATTACTGTGATAATTGCGGTCTTAAAGTGTCACTTTTTAACCATATATTTTGTTGTCATAGTTACGAAAAAGTAAAAAACATTTGTATTTGTTTAAATTCTATAAAAATAGAAATTTTTATCAAAGCAACCATTAAATACAACATTTCATAATCCAATTAAAATTATTGTTATTATTTGTTGTCATGGTTATACAATAATTTGGAAAAAATAACAAATATTTTGTCAAAGGTTACAAAAATTTTTCCGAAATTCCGACATGAAGCCCATTGCAATAGGTAGATTTTTATATGAAATCTACCTAAAAAGACTTCTGCAGTTGGAGGTGTTTGAGTGAGCGGCTCCAACAAAAAAGCTTGTTTAACACAAAATGCGTTTGGATCAACCGGCACTCTCACGGTCGCATTTGTGGAGCCAGATCAAGAAACCTTTCGTAAACATGTGCGTTTTATTAATATCTTGGACAAGTTCGCAAATCAGAAAAATCTGACACATGGTGAAATAACTAGAGGCTTTATACTAGAAAAAAAATTCGTTTTTTTGATCCGTTATAACGGCCGTTTGAATACTAATATTTTTAAAATCTTCATAAATTTAGAATCTGGAAACATTTTAATCCGTTTCTTATAAATATAAACCTCTGCAGCTAAAGGTTTTTGACTTGTTGGCTTCAACAAAAAAGTTTGCAATAATCCATAAACACAATTTCCAAAAACCTTATAACAGTGAATGAAAAAAAAATAAAAAGGTTCGAATAGAAGAAATTAATTTTTTTTTCTTAGAAATAAACTATTTTGATATTTTGTAGTAATTGGACGACATATGATATAGCGTAGGTTTGTGTCATAAATTGTCACACACATGTTCTGTGGTAGATTTGATATTTGTTTGTTGCAAAATTGGATAGATATAGTTTTGCATATATATGTAGCTAATTTTCTTTTTAAAATTTGTTGGATATCTGTTTCAAATTAGTTTGTGTTGTTTAAACTAATCTGATACATCAGATTCTACTGGCACACAAAACTGTCTGATCTCGAAATCTACCTATTTCTAGCGGATATACGTGCCGCTTGGACTTTTTTTGAAAAAAACTGATTAAAAAAGTTTCAAAAATTCTAAATTTATGAAGTTTTTAAAAATATTAGAATCTAAACGGCCGTTATGGCCTGCTTAAAAACGTTTATTTTAAGTGATTGCGAATAGGAACATTGAATTTGGAGAAATTTTGATGGTCGATATTGGTATGTGAAACCAAAATCTAGATTATTACGTTATAAGTTTGTCAAAAAAATCTTGTCAAGTGTGTCAAAAGAATGATTTTCATATTACTTTATTTTTTGGAACAATATGAAATTAATCATTTGTTTGACATGAAATGTTATCGAACATGAAATTGGACATGGAAATTTTTGATTTTGTTATAATTTTTGGAATATTTTAAAAATTTTTGAATTTTTGAAAAAAGTTTAAATTTTTGATTTTGTAATAATTTTTGGAATGTTTTTAGAACTTTAGAAAAAGTTTAAATTTTTTATTTTATTTTAATTTTTAGAATATTTTTTGAATTTTGAAAGAACCATGAATATTTGGTTTTGTAATATTTTCTTGAAACGCTAAATGGAGAGGTTTTTGAGTATTTTGCTGGGTGTTTCATCTTTTCACTAAGTTATATTAATTTATGATCCGTTATAATTTTCCGGCACTTATTAATATTTCGTGTTTGTTTTGTAATAAATTTCTAAACAGAAATAAAAAAATATTTATACTTTAACAAAGAGTTTTATGTTTGATATACATCGCTGCCCAAAACTAAAAGCAATGTCCTCATAAAAGTTTTTTGCCGAAAACTATATCAAAATCCTTAATCCAGACCGAAGTCTTGATATCTCAGAGCTTGAGATTTCAGTCCCTCCATATTTTAATATTATTTTTAATTACAACAACTATTACTAAGCATATTTTATTTTCAATGTTTGCTGTTTACAGTCCGGATATAACATCTTGTGCTTTTGTACGCAACATAACAAATATTGCATCAATTGTAATTAAACAATGAAAGTCCTGCATTAATCTGAATCAATGCTAAGAGCATCTGAACGATCTGAACGATACAGCTGAAATGCTCTAAGCATTGATATCACCTTTTTAATTATTATTTCTATTATTATTTAATCTACTTTCAATTTATCAATTTTGGAAACAGGCACCATTCCACCTTTTCTCTATAGCATTCTATTTTATGATGATCAACTTTTTGCCAATGATCTCTAATTTTTTGAAAAAGTGGAATGTCCGGGCTTATTATAGGCACTTGTTTTATTTTCACTTCAAAAAGACTTTTTAACACCAGCTCGTACATGTGATGGTTGCAAGCGAAAATAAGTTTTTCTATATTGATTTTTTTCAACGCGCACACATCCGATGTGTATGCGAAGCAGTTATAGTATCACAGCAGAGAATTTGTACTTTGTCTTGAGTTTTCAGTCTAAAATAACATTCCAAGCGTGTCTATAGAATTATTCAGTTTTGGCACAAAAATTGTTCTTTGTTTTCGTATGAAATGTATTATATTAAAAAACATTATATTATACAACAATACTATACGAGAGCTTGCCCATTTGAAGGAAGTTTTGGGTTACCTTTTATGTATATTTTTTGTTTAGAACTACCTAGTTCGACGGACATATTTATTTTTCAAGAAAAATTCGTATAACCGACAAGATATTTAGAAATTATAAGCACATCAAAACAGGTATGCGCGCTAAAGTACACAATCAAGTATTGAGATGTTTAGGTCCAAGTCGGCACGGGTTACTGTTATTTAAATTGCATGAAATTTTTTTTACAGTTGTTTTGACATAAAAGAAAAAAAATTAAAGGGTATGCTTTAAAAAAAAACCATTTTAATTTTTCTGGGACACCCTAATATATATATATATATATATATATATATATATATATATATATATATATATATATATATATATATATATATATATATATATATATATATATATATATATATATATATATATATATATATATATATATATATATATATATATATATATATATATATATATATATATATATATATATATATATATATATATATATATATATATATATATATATATATATATATATATATATATATATATATATATCTTTGGTATTTTTTGTATTAAATTTCTAGATATTACGATGTGTGAATTCATAGGATGAGAGAATATTTCGTCAACATCTAAGTCAACATTCTAATCAACAGTCACGAGTGTAAAGTCATTATTGATTGTTGCCAGTCAATGCGAAACTTAATATCTGATGTAAAGTCAATATGTTGTTATATTTTTGGTTAGGAAATATAGACAACATTAGGGGAATTTTTTAATTTCGGATTGGTTTTTGTGAACAATTAAGCTTAAGTACATATTGGAAATCACTTGAATTTTGCAATTCGAAATAACTTTTCATTTTCTCTAAAATTCCTTTAGAAAAAATTTTGTTGTGTTTCGTGTCAGGATTCGAACTACATTCATCAGAGACACATTGTTCAAATCCCGTGTGTCTTACACAATATATATATATATATATATATATATATATATATATATATATATATATATATATATATATATATATATATATATATATATATATATGTATATATATATATATATATATATATATATATATATATATATATATATATATATATATATATATATATATATATATATATATATATATATAAATTTTTTTGTTTTTTCGTCTCCGCTAAAAATAGCAAATGGGGAGAAGAAAATCCAGAAGATTCAAATGAAATTATTTCTTACAGGTGAATTATTAATTGCAGTTTTGAACAATATGAAAGTGGATCTAGCAGCATTATTTTATTTAATGACGCAAATTTTAGTACCACATGTTTTAAGATTATTTTTTTATTAAATCAAATCTCAATTATGTTTTGCCAGACATTGACATACGGCCAAGCACTGGCCCATTAATGGTTCAGTACTTGGCTATTGTTATTGGGCCAATTTTTTTTTTTTTTTTTTTATTCAAAGTTAGGCATGTTTAGTGTTAATTATAATAAATTATAAATTAAAGTCTCTGAATATCCGAAGATACCATGCCAACTAGGGATAAGAATGGAATGCAAATTAAGATTCTCTGAGAAATTTATGAACGTTAACTTTAAAGCCTTGAGGATTAAATTCATCAGGGAAAACCCAGGAAGGTAAGGCATTCCAAAGATGAGAGACTCTGTTGAAAAAGTCACATTGGAAGGCTACAGTTCTACACCTAATTATTTGAACTGTAAAGGGATGCGCTGCTACGTTTGCTCTGGTGTGACGCGAAAGGTTTGCTAATTTAGGTAAAATCGATTTGATCTCTTCAGAAGCTCGTTCATCCATAATATATTTATAAAATATAGTCAAATCAGCAACATTTCTTCTGTGCTGCAAGGAATCAAGACCGTTAGTAAGACTTGGGTTACCAATGAGTTTAATAGCTCTACGCTGTACAGAATCAAGGCAGTTGAGACTACTCAAGTAAGCTCCACCCCATATGTGAGAACAGTATTCCATGCAGGGACGTATAAAAGATTTATAAACTAAAAGAAGTTGTTCGCTATCGAAAAACTTACGACATCGCCCTAAAAATCCTAACTTTTGAACAGCATTCTTAGCCAGATTAAAAATATGAGAATTCCACTTCATATTATTTTCAATCTCAACTCCTAGAAGTCTGACAGACTCATTCTCTAAAAGATTTTTGGGGCCAAACGTTAATGGATCTATGGTTTACAGAAAATAGCCAGTATATTGTTACTTTTGAATGGCCAAGCACTGCCCCATGAATGGTAAATATTACTTGGCTATTGTTATCGTGCCATTACTGGAACCATGAATCGGCCAACCTACCGTTTATATAAAATTGCCAGTGCAGTTTACTTTGAATGGTCAAGCAATGGCCCGTTAATGGTTAACATTAATTGGCTATTGTTATTGGGCCAGTACTGTAGCCATGAATTTGCAAATCTATGCCTTTTTTTTAAATTTCACTAGAATATTATCCCTTTTAGAAATACATAGTTTGAAAAATTTCACATATAGTTTAGTTATCGCCTTGTCGGTTGAAAGACTATGACAATACACAAAAGGTTGGTATATGTTTTAATTTATTTTCATTTCTATTTTATTTTAATTATTTTGTAAATAATTTATTTAAATTTATGTATAAAAATATTATTTTATATTTTTTTAATGGCGAAGTACTGGCAGTCATGTTTGCCATTACTCAGCCATTCTTGCAACTGAACCAGTTGTATGGGGAGTTTTGAATTTTTTCCGTCATTTTTATTTTATTTTAAATTAGTTTGTATTTAATTTATTAAGATTTACATATGATAATAAAGTATATTTTTTTAACGGCCCAGTCATGGTAGCTAGTATTTGGTCATTACTACAATGCTGGTCATCATTATTGGCCCGTTACTAGGCCAACTGTACAACCTTGTATGGGCCATTGCTGTTGTTTTGTCTCTGGCCCATGAATGGCCACCATTTATTGTCCGAAGTTATCATGCAGTAAAATTATGTTAATGGCCCAGTCGTGGTTGCCAGTACTCGTCCATTGCTGCATTACTGGCTGCCAGTAATGTACCATTACTGTACCATTTGTAAAACCATGTATGGGATGGCACACCACTCGAATTTTTAAAAATTGGTTGCGATCGCATTGTTCTGCTAACGATACTTTAACGAAGATAGCAGCACCAACATCGACAATCGTTAATCCTTTCCCGCACAAGGTTGTATAATTGGTCCAGTTATGGTCCAATACTGGCGAGTAGCAGCAATGGCCTAGTACTGGCAACCATCACTGGACCGTTAACGTAATTTTACTGGATGATAACTTCAGACAATAATTGACTACTATTCAAGGGCCAGAGAAAAAGCAGGAAATTTTCCATACAAGCTTACAAAACTGGTCCAGTAATGGTTCAATACTGGCGATCATCATTGCAACAATGGCCAAGTACTGGCAACTATTACTCGACCGTTAACATACTTTTACTGGATGATAATATTGGACAACGAATCGCTGCCATTCATCAGAGTCAGAGTCAGAGAGAACAAACCAGCAACATCATTAATGGTCCGTTACTGGGCCAGCTATACAAGGTTATATTGCTGGCACAATAATGATAACAAGTATTGCAACAATGGCTGAGTACTAGCAACTATGACTGGGCATTTAAAAAATATAAAATATTATCATATATATAAATTTAAATAACTTAAATACAAAATAATTAAAATTAAATAAAAATGCTAATGAAACAAAATTGTAAACGTAAACCAACCTTAACATTATTATCAAGTCTTTAAGTCGAGAAGCAATAATTGCAATTTTTCGAGAAGCTATAGATGCAATTTTTCAAAACGGATATTGCTTTTTCATTTTTCAAAATGGATATTACTCTAGTAAATTTTAACCAAATGACAAAGAGCGGCTAAATAATGGCTCAGTGCTGGCTTAAAAACAAGGGCCAATTAATGTTAACCTGGGACGAACATCAAAACTAAAATCATTTCTCAAAAAAAATTTTAAATTTAGCAGACGATGATTTCGTTAACATTTATTAAAAAAACAAAAAATATATTATTATTATTCAGATTTTGTTTTTTTTTTCAAATAGTTTTAAGTTCTTATATTTTGTGTTAAATTAAAAATGTAATTCTCTATATAAATGATATTGCATCACCTCGCCATCAATTTGATAAATACAATAAGGCAAATTTTATGTAACTTGTATAAGCTATTTCGTACAAATATAATTAAACTCTGAAATGTTATTGTGTTTTGAGGGAATCTAATTTATATTCGTGCTACTTGATAATGGTTCAAGACCATTTGTGAATGTGGAAGCTACTGTACCTGAAGAAGTTTGGAAATAAATTTAATTTATTATATGGTTGATACAACAACATTTTATCTGCTTTACTTTACGTGAGCTTTATAATTGTTAAATCATAATGAAGATTCAACTTAATCAACGCATTCAAAGTATCTCATTATATTGGATACAACATCTCCAACAACATCTCGTATCATCATATTCATCTCCTGGAAAATTCAACGCCACTAGCAGCCAGCCTCTATATTAAAACCTTCCTCCACTCAACGCAGTATCATCTAAAACTGGTAACCCTAGGAACAAACCTTCCAATGGAGCAGTGGCGTCATTTCACCAAAATTTTAGGGGGGCGAGAATTTAAATGACATAATAAGATTTTTTCGTAAAACATAACATACACATTTCTATACACACATACATTTAAAAGCATATAAATGCATGGACTTAGAAATATAAATAAAATACTTTTGAGCTACCTTGGTTACTCTGCTAGATCTTCGTCTTCTGGCGTTGTTTCATCGAAGCGAATGTCGCAAAGTTCTGCAAAATCCCTTTATTTGTTATAAATAATTTTAAATTTAGTATCATCTCTGCATTGTTTAAGCATCAAGAAAGTAGTTTCAATTAAAGCGCTTGTGCTAGAAATTATTATATCTTTGCTTAGTAACTGTTCAGAGAGTGAATTTGTAAACGACAGCAGATCGTGCAGCATCAAAAAATAACGGATGGTTTTTCTATACGATTTTTTAGATCCTGGGCATCCCTAGATTTAAAATTTATGAGTCACTTAATGAGGGACCAAAAAGAACTACCTGCTGAATGGAAAACAGCTCTCATTGTTCCGCTACACATAAAGGTGGCCGCCTAAAGTGTGCGAACTATCGTGAAGTCGCACTGTTGAACGCTCAACCACAGATCAATGTTTTACCTTAGGGATGATCTTGGAAAATTTTTGGGAGTACAACATCAGCATTCATCGGTGACTGCGAGACACAAAACTGCATATTTAACAAATTTAGTCAAATTCTTGGCTATGCCGATGATATTGCGCTTCTAGGACGTAGACCAAGCGATATTAAAGATAGTCTCTCTCAGCTTGAAAGCAATGCAAACGACTTGGATTATGCATCAACACCGGCAAGACTAAACTTAGAATGCGACTATGAAGTAGAATGCGTAGAAAACTTCAAATACCTCGGGTCTGTAATAACATCGTCAAATAACAAGCAACCATGATATCAAAGCTCGTGTCTCTGCTGCATACAGAGTTTTCTACTCATACTCAAAACTTTTGCGATCAAAACATATTTCGCAGTCGTACAAACCCACACTTTACACAAAACATTAATCCGACCTGTGCTTACATTTGGAAGTGAAAGCTGGACTACCTGCGATTGAAGAATTTTGTCAATATTCGAGAGTCATACGAACAATTTAAAGACAATGCAAAGTTTCTGAAAATCAGTGTAGTATAGTATAATCAGTATAGAAGCCGAATAAATCATGAAATCACACAGCTTCTTGAAGGCTGCCATGTAATCGGATTCATTAAATCCAACCGGATTAGATGGTTTGGTCATGTAGAAAGGGCACCATTAGATAGAATGATAAAAAAGCGTCCCAACAACAACCAGCTGGTGTTTGTCGAAGAGAAAGACCTAGACAACGCTGGCGTGATGACATCATTCAAGTCAAGACCATTCGTGATATATGTAGGATGTTGAAACTGGGGTCAACTGGTCATGGAACGAGATGATTGGAAGCTGATTGCACAGACGGCAAAATCCCTCCATGGGATGTAAACGTCATAGAGGAAAAATGCTCTCTGAAATAGATTTTTTTTTTTAATTCTAAGTTAGGCATGTTTAGTGTTAATTATAATAAATTATTAATTAACGTCTCTGAATATCCGAAGATACCATGCCAACTAGGGATTGGGATTAGGTTTGAATCAATTAAGTTTCTCTAAGAAATTTATGGACGCCAACTTTAAAATTTTGAGGATTAAAGTTATAAGGAAAAACCCATGAAGGTAGGGCGTTCCAAAGATGAGAGATTCTGTTGAAAAAATCAGGTTAAAAGGCAACAGTTCTGCACCTTTTTATATGAACCGTAAAAGGATGAACTACAACATTTTTTCTGGTGTTACGTGATAGGTTGGTTAGTTCAAGTAAAATTGATTTAATCTCTGCAGAAGTTCGTTCTTCTATAATGAATTTGTAGAAAATTGTCAGATCAGCAACATTTAGTCTGTGCTGCAAAGAATCAAGCTCATTAGTAAGAGTTGAGTTGCCAATCAGTTTAATAGCTCTGCACTGAACAGAATCAAAGCACTTCAAATTACTAAAATAAGTTTCACCTCATATGTGAGAACAGTGCTCCATGCAGATACGTATAAATGATTTGTAAATTAATAGAAGCTGTTCGCTATTAAAAGTTGTGCCGTAGACAAAATAGATTACTTTATATGTATAAATTACGCATAGATTACGTGTAAATTACGCGAGATATTTTCGTGTTATCTAAAATGTAAACTATTATGTAATCTATTTAATTGATATGTGCATTCTAAACTTTTTTAGCAATTAAATTAACTTTTTACAAGATCGCAAGATCTTGTTTTTGACAATATTATTGATCATGTCTTTTGCGAAAAAATCGAAAAAAATTTTCAGTAGGGATAATACAATAATTCCACATATTTCTTCTTAAATCAAAATTAATAGATTACACCAAATTTACATAGATGACATATATTACGCGTAAAGGAACAACCCTGCACAAAACCCAATTTTCGAACAGCGTTCTCAGATAGGTTAAAAATACTAGGTAACCAATGCAAAATGCAACTCATAAAAAGGAGCGAAGCAAGCAATTTTCCCATTGAAAGTCTATGGGAACCGTTTTTCGGTGATTATTCCTCCGTGGTATGTCTAATTTTCAATATTTTTTTTTTGTAAACCATCTATGGCTAGATATCGTCTTACATGCAAAATTTCATTTTGATATCTTTAATAGTTTGGGAGGAGTATGCGGACAATCGAAAATCCAAATCGGGGGAAAATGGAGTTTCGCTACGCTTCACTCCAATGAGAATTCCATTTCAAATTATTTTCAACTAATAATTTTTAACAGGTGATTTCCGAAATAATCGAACGATTTTTCGAACTTGCTGGATAATAGTCAAATAGCACGGTTACTATTATTTTTATAGTATGCTCATACTTTATACTTTTCTTTTTAAAAAGATCTGGAATATTTATTATTCATTAACAAATGCAATTTTTATTATTTTTCTAAAAATTAATATGAGAACCGATTAATCGACAGCTTTGTAAATTATTCGATTAATTGAAATTATTCTGATTGACCGATTAATCGATTAATTGAACCATGCCATAGTAAAGATAAAATAAAAACTATATTAATATATTTTTTGTATTGAGCTTTGTATTGATAAACCATCTGGAATCGAACTCGCAGAACGTGAAAAATCGATACCGAATCAACGAAAACCAAATTGTGGTAGTAAATTTACAGGACAATCAGCATTTTTCAGAGTTTGCCGAACGAACAAGCGTTGTCGGACTTGTCAAGGAGAGACGCCCACGAAGCATAAAATATGTGGTAACCATCAAATAAAAGGGGTGACATATAAGTAATTTTTCCAGAAACGTTACAATAATAAAAAAATAAATTTCTTTAATGATAAAAGGGGAAATGGTAATGCAAACGTCCTATAGATAAAACTGAATATTGAAGAAACTTTAAAGATGGATGGATGATAACAAAATTCACAAAAACGTATTCGTTAAATAAAACCTAGGTAGTTAACAATTTTAGTTTTGTGAACTACTTACATACTTACTTTTGACTCACTGAAACATCAAAAAATATCCTTATGTTGTAGGATAATAGGATAATATTATACTATTATATATATTATATATTTTATATTATAGGAAATAGTGAATAAAAATTGACATTCAAACTGATTCTATGTAAAAACGAGAAACTTATACAGAAAATTTTTTGCCTTTGTTTTATTTTAATTTTATAAGATATGAATAAGATATAACATTTATTAACTCAAACTTGTTATTTATTTAGCACAAATACAATTCAATCTATTTAAAATTACATATCTTGTTAATAATTCTCTGCGGCGATGTCGAACGATGATTTTCAGAACGATGACGAATTGCAAGTTATATATTAAGAGCTGTCAAAAACTAATATTTCCCTCGTTGCAATATTCGGCGCTGCCAACAAAATAATAATAATCGTTGAACTTAAAAATTTAAATTAGTTTTGTTAATAAGTTTTATTAACAGATGGAGTCGTTTACACTCGGCCATCCTGATAAATAAGATTGACTTCAATCTTCATCTGAACTTGTACATTCAAACTCCTCATCTGGCGCAACAACTAAACGCAGGTGATCCGAAGGAAAAACTCCTTTGTATCTTCTTTTACCATCAACAACTGCAGGATCCTCAACTCGATATCTATCGCCAAACAAAACATCAGTTATGACATAAGGCCCTCTAAAACGTCGATGCAATTTCCTGCTATCTCCTGTAGCAGGCGGTTCACGGTAAACTACCACCTTGTCACCAACTTTGTATGTCTTTGGTGTTCTGAATTTTAAATCAAATCTTCTCTTTTGTTGATCTTGATTAGTTTTTATTTTTTTTGATGCTTCTTCTCTCATCTCTTCTCTGGTTTTCGTATTAAAATCCCTATTTAATGAAGACTCATCCAATAGTTGGATCGTTAGTTTATCCCCAGATATTGGCTTTGGAGAGAATCCAAAAATTAACTCATTCGGTGACTTATGAGTGACGGAGTGTGGCAAATTGTTCAATGCCCACTGAATTTTCATTAAATGATCTTCCCATTTCTCATGATGTGAATCGGACATGGTTCTTAATGCGTGTAGTAAAGTGCGGTTATAACGCTCCACCTGTCCATTTGCTCTCGGTGTTGCGGTTGCGTTTTTGACATGAGCAATGTGATTATTTTTACAAAATAGCTCAAACTTAATTGATGTAAACCCAGTTCCGCGATCAGAAATTATTCGACTCGGCATTCCAAAAATATTCGCATATTCCTCAATTACTTTCATTACAAATCGCGACGATGTGTCCTTTACTGCCTTGGTCCAAACGTATTTAGTAAATGCGTCGATGAATACTAAAACATAAGAATGATTACGCGAGCTTTTAATAAATGGGCCCAAATGGTCCATATGCCACGTATGACACGGAGTGGGAATCTTTTCGATTGGGTGTAGGGATATTCTATTTGCATCACGATTTTCCTTATGGAAGAGACACTCACAACATGTATTAATATACCTTTTTACATATTGTTTCATTCTAGGCCACCAGAAAACTTTACAGAGCGCACATAATGTCTTATCAATACCATAATGACCCATGTCATCGTGACATGTTCGCAAAACTCTACTACGTATTCCTGTTGGTACATAAAATAATAACTGATCTTCTAATCTCCTATAAAGCCTACCATTTTCAATAACAAAATCATTATGGCTTCCATTATTTAAATTTTGCTTAATCTCAATTACCTCAGGATCACTATCCTGCAATACACCCATCCAATTTACATCGATGCTTTCTATATTAAAAACGTCTAATGTCGCCGGTTGCACTTCTACTGGTAGTTCTACAGGATTGCGACTTAACGCGTCGATATGCGTCATCTGCTTGCCACTACGATGCCTAATATCGAAGTCATAATCTTGAATTCTAAGCCACCATCTAGCGATTCGGGGAATCATATCTCGTTTCGAAGAGGCTGTTCTTAGTGAATTACAATCAGTCACTACGGTGAATTTCTTTCCAAAAATGAAACATCTAAAACGGTCTAGTGACTCTACAACTGCCAGAGATTCTAGCTCGTAGCTATGGAATTTCTTTTCTAAATCCGACGTTTGACGGCTAAAATAAGCTACTGGATGATATTCATCGTCTCCTTCACGTTGCAATAAAACACCAGCCAATCCTAACACACTAGCATCTGTATGTATTTCGTGCGTCTTACTAAAATCAAATAGTACTAAAATATCACGTTGACACAGTTTAGTTTTAAGTTTTAAAAATGCTTCGTCTTGTTCGCTTGTCCAATTAAATTTTACATCTTTCCTAGTTAACCTAGTCATAGGTTCTACTATTGTCGAAAATCGTGGTACGAATTTTCTAAAGTATGAAGCGAGACCCACAAACTGTCGTATTTGATGGATATTGGTCGGTGTTGGAAACTTTTCCACACATATGGTTTTGTTTCTTCCTGGTCTAATTCCTTCGCAATTTATTTCGTGACCTAAAAATTCCACGTTTTCAGACAAAATCTTACATTTGCTCATTCTCAATGTGAGTCCGTACTCTTTTAATTTATTCAAAACTCTATGCAATAAATGGATCCCTTCCTCAATTGTTCTACTGGGTAGTATAATATCATCAATATACACGACAATATCATAGTTTAATTCGGTTGCTATTCGGTTCATTAACCGCTGAAATACCGCAGGCGCATTTGCTAAGCCAAATGGCATTCTTTCAAACTCATACTGACCGTCCGGGGTTACAAATGATGTTAATTTCTTTGAGCTTTCCTCAACTGGAACTTGATAGTAACCAGAGGCCAAATCTAGCGTCGTAAAATAATTATTGTTTGCCAGTCGTTGCAAGCAATCGTCCATATTTGGTAACGGAAACCTATCTTTAACGGTCTTTTTATTAAGACGACGGAAATCTACACATATGCGATCTTCTCCGTTCTTCTTTTTCACTACTACAATAGGCGATGCATAATCCGATTCTGAATGCTTAATAATGCCTAAGTCCAATAATTCGCTAATATGATTTTTAATTTTTTCTCGTTGTGGAAATGAAAGCCTATATGGCCGATAAGAAACAGGTTCACTATCGTTTAAATTTATTTTTAAGCTAGCTTTATCTGTTTTACCGATTTCATCCATTCTTAATGCAAACGTTTCCCGAAAATCAGAAATTAGTTGCTTAATTTCGTTTTTAAATTCGTAGCTAATATTTTTATTTACGCACTCATCAATAATTTCGTTAGGATTGATGCTACCATATTTAGGTGAAACAGATTCGATGGCAAATACTTGATTTTGTTCAACGTTGTTTGAATTCACTTTTACATTTTTATTCTCATTATACGAAAAATCATAAAACCCTAAACTATCTTCTAAGTTATCCGTAACTACGTAATCATTAACATTATCATTAAAATAATCATCGGTGAAATTAAAATCCCATGCGGAGTCGAGCGAATCTGCGTTATCAATATTTTCGTCCTTGAATTCTTTACAATTGTCAAAACTACGTATGTTTTGATCCGAAGACTTTCTTATAAAATTACCATCAATTTCTATATTTACGTCATCTAAGATATAATTATTATTACTAGATTCCAAATCTACAACCGTTTCGGTCGAATTTATAGAGGATTCATTTGACGTATTTACATTTTCGTCTTTTTTATTACTATTGTTTAAATTAATTTGCATTTTAAAATTATCTTTACCATGGTTAAAACAAAATTCTGTACTATCATTATCTATTTTCAAATTTTTCAACAGGTTATTAGATTTAAAAACTATAATCCCGTTTTGGTCAAGTGCACTTCAACCTATCATTAAACGTTCAGTTTGATCGTGGTCGTTTACAATTAAAACGTTTACACGAATCGAAACTTCATCAATTTTTATATTAACATTTATTTTTCCTAGACTGTAAGTGAACCCCTTACCAAAACCTTTTAAAATTTGACAATAATCTTGCCATTCCAATCCCAAACTCAAAGCTAACGATTTTGTCATTGTTACGCAGTCCGAACCTAAATCAATGAAAGCCCTAATATTGGGTTTCCCATTTATTTCCACATATTTGAGGTACTCATGTTCCAATAGTTCAACTCTCCGAACTTTATTTTGTTTTTTAGGACATGTGGCTTCGTAGTGTCCTTCTTGACGGCAAAATGTGCAAGTTAATTTGGACCTTTCATTGCAATCTCGAGCTAAATGTTTGTTAGAGTTACATTTAAAACAACGACGTAGATCGCGTGGAATATTATTTCTAAAATGATTATAATCATTGTTCCGATATGATTCTTCTCGTTTGCTACTTTTATCAACTACTTGATAATGTTTTAAATCTAGAACATTTTCGTACCGTTTTAATCTATCAATCAACTGTGACACTGATTGAAAATTCTGAATAGCCAGCGAACATTTTAATTTTTCATCACTGTCGTTGATTCCCGAAATGATATATTTTATAATAGTTTCGTCGTCCAAATCTATTTCACTAGCTATTTTTTTAATATTATATGCAAACTCCGAAAAACTTTCTGATGGTTTCTTTTTACGATTCGCCAATGTACAATGTACATCGGCCACATCCCGATTTTTTCTGAATTCACTAATGATACCCTCACGAAAGTCAACCCAATCACGTATGCCATGCGCTACTGACTGATACCATAGATTAGCTACCCCTTTTAGCTTCCTAACCGCGGCATATAAAATTATTACGTCACTGACACAGTAAACTTTTTGTATTTGGTCAACTACATTCACCCAATGCAGTACGGACACACCATCACGACATGCAGGATCGAAATCTTCGAGCAACTCGGATATATCTCGCGGGGAAAAATTAAAATTTAAAAATTTGTTACCTGGATTTACATCAAATGGCTGGGCATGTTGTCTTTCATGAAAACTTGGCGGCATTGTTTCTTCAAATTTTCTATATTCACATGACGCTGAGTTGAATTTGAGATGCGTGTTATGCTCATGTTTGTTCAGCGGTGGTGTTAGAGCGTGTTGTTGTGGAGCACACATGTTCGGTGGTATATTTATATTTTGAGGTTGTGCGCACATGTTCGGTGGATTATATTTAACTTGATGTTCATGTATAACCATGTTTGGCGGTGGATTATAATTTATGCGTTGATTTTGTTGATGTGTACTTATTTTCAGCGGTGGAAACGTTGCATGTTGAGGTTGTGTACACATGTTCGTTGTTGGTTGCTGCATACAATAAGCATTCCATGATAACTGTTGATCTCCGTGGTACTGATATAGATCGTTGTTTGTCCTGTTCGATGTTGATTCTATGTTGTACGATGATAATGTTCTCCATGTATCGTTTTCCGACATTTTGTTTTATAAAAATGTTAACAATTTCAATGTATTGAAATTACACTTCGATGATGTTGGATATTTATATCCCACTTCTGATATATAAGATATGAATAAGATATAACATTTATTAACTCAAACTTGTTATTTATTTAGCACAAATACAATTCAATCTATTTAAAATTACATATCTTGTTAATAATTCTCTGCGGCGATGTCGAACGATGATTTTCAGAACGATGACGAATTGCAAGTTATATATTAAGAGCTGTCAAAAACTAATATTTCCCTCGTTGCAATATTCGGCGCTGCCAACAAAATAATAATAATCGTTGAACTTAAAAATTTAAATTAGTTTTGTTAATAAGTTTTATTAACAGATGGAGTCGTTTACAATTTAAACCCATGAAATTCTCTAAAATGTAATGACATCATTCAATTTCACCAATAAAATTTGAATTGTACTAATGAAAATATTTATGATTCACAATGATATAAAGTTGTTATAATGTCTAGTATACGCAATATAGAAACACATTCATAAAAACCGGGGCGTTATGAGAGGGCATTATGCATTCATAACGCCCGCTATTAAGACACTGAAAAACTAAATAAAATTATTTTTACTGTAGCTTGGTCTACACAATGTAAATAATTCCTATTCAATTTAAGCTAGGAAAAGATTTTGACAATTGTTTAAAAATGTTTAGCAACATTTTAGTTATCAATTGTTCATATAGTTTTCCAAAACTATCAAATTATTTTGAACGTCATACAATGTTTTTGTCATACGCTACAAAATTTAGGAGAATTTGTTTACATAGCAACGTTCAAACAACAAATATTTATTTTAAACTTCAAAATAGTTATTTTCTTGGCATACTACGATACATTTGTATTTTTTTGCATATCAACATAGACTAGCAAATTAAATTCTTTTTTAGTTTTTAGCTTATTAAGTGAAGCATAAAATCTTGTATGCACCACTGGCGTTACTGGGTATTACGCCCATCAAGCGACATCCATCCCTCGGGCCAGAGGCCCTCGGGCTAGATTACGTCGCTTTCCGGGCGCAATGAACTACATAACGCCCTTGGTACATAAATAGCTATTATACGTCTGGCCTACTGGGATATTAAAAATTATCAGTCTAATGTTGAAATAATTCACTGTTATCAAAGTAGGCCAACGTATAATTCATAAAAAATATATAAATAAATGAAAAATGGCAAAAAATTTTCTAAACGAATTCCCCTCGTTCGTTGATAAATTCTCATAATTTTTTGAAAAATTCCTCAAGCAAGTGGTATTGATAAAAGCCCTCGGCGGCGTACGGCCTCGTGCTTTTATCAATATACTTGCTTTCGAAATTTTTGGCAAAAAATTATTTCGAATTATCACCGCCCTTGGCAAATTACAACTGAAAATTTAACTTTTATTTCTAATTACGTCTTTAAACATTATAAATAAAAAATTTTCTTAACCAAAAACATCAATTTATATTAATTCTAGTTGCACGTGTTAGTAACATTACATTACATTTGTTGAATCAAACATTGCAATAATTAGATTAGCTCAAATGAACATTTAATTAGATAAATAAATAAATCACTTACCACAGATAGCCGCCAAATGTTGTTTGACACGGTATTTCGCGAATGTTATATTAGACAAAATTTTCATTTTACCCACCAAAAATTACTAGATCACTTAACTTAATAGATTTGACTTTTGACTTAACTTATAAAATTATTGAAAACACCACATTACAAACAATGCAAAATTTAATGCGTGAAATTGTAACACAAGAATAACAATCACTTACACTCTGTAGGTAACAAACGTAGTTTGTTATTGATGTTGATATTACATCAATTTATTGATGTTGATATTACTAGACCTTTGCAGGAATAAAGTTTAAAATAACAAAAGACATTAATTATTTGAGAAAAAAATGATAAATTGTGAAATCTATTTATTATTACTAAAGGAATTTGAAAAAATAGTATATTTTCCTACAAGAGATGAAAACTCTTTTTCGTGGCTGAATGTATATTCACGAGATGCGCCAGCGTCAAGAGGGACAACTTTACGAAAACATTTTCTTCCCGCGTAGGAAAAGCAATTTTTTACGATATTAAATACAAAAGATATCTTTATATATATATTTCCTCTGTTCGGTTGTTTGTGACTGAACTCCTCCTAAACGGCTTGATTAATTTTTATGAAATAGTGTGTGTGAAATAAGGTTGATCTAAGAATTGTTCATATCTATAATTGGATAAAATTGGACAAAATGGCGGGGGGTCTCCCGAACACCTGAAAGTTTAAAACTTCAATAACTTCTAATCCTGGCTTTCAATCTTATTGATACTTGATATATAAGGTTTTAGTACTGTTTCCGATGTTTATGCGTACCCACTTTGGATTTGTCACTTCCGGTTAAAAAGTTTTTTTTAAATTTTTTAAAGGATTTATCCCTACTATAGTCTACAGTTATAAATCGATTTTCATAAAACGTTGATGTAAGTTAAAACAAAAGATTTAAAAACGATTTTGAATACATTGGACAAAGGGTTGGAGGGGCATGGGGGTCTCCAGAACTCCGGTTTTTTTAAAGATCTATAACATGTGTACCTGATAATCGAATTGAATGGAGATTGGAAGGACAAAAAACAGATTAGTTTCTCGGCGATATTGGAAAATGACGTGAGGGGCCTCTTGAGGATCCGTTTATTTGAAACTTCAATTATACATCAGTTTCTGATAATGGATTTTGAGTAAACTTGGTATATATGCTAATATATTGCAGCATGATTTGTAAAAGTTTTGCATTTTTGAAAGTATATATTTCCAAATTTACAAGCTAATTACATTAATCGTGCGGTACTACGTGATCGAGCTATTTGGGCCGCAAAAACTATAGATGTCGACGCAATCAATTTTAAAATACAACAGTTATTGCCTGGCAATGAAATATCATTCAAACCGATTTTCTCTGTTGTCAATCCTGAGGAATGTTCATCTATCCTGTTGAACTCTTGAATTCATTGGATTTAACTAGAATGCCACCACATAATTTTCGATTGAAGATTGGTTCACCAATTATTTTGCTTAGAAATTTTAATACCATTTTAAACGGCAAGTTTCAAGGTGAAATTGTTATTTTAATTATAATTTTGCCACTGATCCCTTTAGACTCGCGCAACCTATTTAAACGTTTATTTCCAATTCGATTGGTATTTGTAATGACTATTAATAAGTAACAAAGTCAAACAATGTGAATTTGTGAGCTGGATCTAGAAACCCCGTGCTTTTCGCATAGTCGCATAATTATATGTTGCGTGTTTGAAGGTTGAAAAACCTTCAAGTTTGTTCATGTATTCCGCTCAGGAATTAGCAAAAAATATTGTTCAGCATATCGCATTAAGATAAAATAAAAAAAAATTGTATTCCTGTTTGATAATAAATGTATATAATAATAAATAACAGTTTCGTTTAAATAAAATTCCAACCAAACTATGCAGCCACTATTATTTATCTGAATGAATTGGAGGTAGAATTTCGATTAGGATTGAAAATCGCTGATCAGAAGTTATCTACAAATAAATTGTAGGTGGTACGAAGTTCACCGGGTCTGCTAGTTTATTATAAATTGCTAAACTAAAAAGTCAGGCAAGTGCGAATATAATTCGCTCGCTGAGGGTTCCGTGAATATAATATTTGAAAAAACAACAGTTTTTGTAAGCATAGTTTCACGTTGGGTTGCATCTTACCTAAAGCTGTTTGTGGTGGCTGAGTGATTTGGTGTTTATGGCTGTTTATGGTTACAGTAGAGTGATTTGTCTACTGAACATTGGGGAGATCGGTATACCAACAGGATTTGAACTCCAGTTAGTTGAACATTCACAATGACTGCCAGCAAAGCTAAAATCGATGTGATGGTGACTACTATTTTTCTGCACTGGTTGGTGGTACTGTATCAGACCTAACGAAAAGAACAGATCCCCAACCTCGATTTACTTGACTGTAAGAATTTTATATTTCAACCAATTTTCTGGCCGAGTTCAACAATTTCAAAAATATTTGTAATTATTGATCAACCTCAAATTTTTTAATTTTTTCTTGCGCAATGTTCGAAGTTAAGGCAGGACAGGAAATTTTTTTCACTTTTTTGAACATAACTCAAAAACTGCGGTTTTGAAAATTACAAAAAAATAGTTTTGGACTAGAAAAAAATTAACCTTTCATATGACAATAATTTGTTTTCAAAATTTCCACTCTCAACCCCCTCAAAATAAAATTTGAAATGATGAGTGATGTTGACGCCAGGATCAGTTGGCTGTAAACACCTACCAATCGCGAACACTGATCCATCGTTGTCTGTTTTAGGTAAGTTTTAAAAATAAATAATATTCACAAGGAAAACATTATACTTACGTTTTATCATTAAATTTCAAAATATGATATATTTTTATAAAAAAAACCAAGATGAAACTTGAACATATTATAGATACGCTCATTCAGTTTATTTGTATAAATTAATTTTTCACTGGATGGCGTTGTTACTAGGTAAGCCTTGGACGCGCTCATTCATTTTTGTTTGTATAAGTTAATTTTTTAATGGATGGCGCATGAATCCAATAGGAGACGAATAAAGTATTTAGTTGTAAGAGTAATCGATATAATTTTAGAATGCATTCCTTCGAGAAGATTAGACTCAACATGTTCTCTTTTGGTTATGTTTATTTTCAATCGTCGAATTATTGATAGCTATTTTTGTACCAAGGGCGTTATGTAAGTTATTGCGTTCGGAAAGCGACGTAATCTAGTCCGAGGGCCTCTGGCCCACGGGATGGATGTCGCTTGATGGGCGTAATACCCAGTAACGCCAGTGGTGCATACAAGATTTTATGCTTCACTTAATAAGCTAAAAACTAAGAAAGAATTTAATTTGTTAGCTATATTATATGCAAAAAAATACAATTGTATCCTAGTATGCCAAGAAAATAACCATTTTGAAGTTTAAAATAATTCTTTGTTGTTTTTACGTTGCTATGTAACCAAATTCTCCTAAATTTTGTAGCGTATGACAAAAACATTGTATGACGTTTAAAATAATTTGATAGTTTTGGAAAATTAGATGAACATTTAATAACTAAAATGTTGCTAAACATTTTTAAACAAATGTAAAATTCTTTTACTAGCTTAAGAATTATTTACATTTTGTAGACAAAACTACAGTAAACATAATTTTATCTAGTTTTTAAGCGTCTTAATAGCGGGCGTTATGAATTCATAATGCCCTCTCATAGCGCCTCGGTTTTTATGAATGTGTTTATATATAGCGTATTCTAGACATTTTAACAACTTTATATCATTGTGAAGCATACAATTTCTTATAGTTAATATTAAGTTATAGTTTGTAGTAATATAATGTTGTTCATCTTTACAGTAATAATCAGCATTAAACCATAATTTGTCATATAGTCACACATATTCATTGTCATCAAATTACAACATGTTATAACCGTATTATATGAATATCAGTATTCATTGTCGTCGAAATACAATCACGCCTCAGATCATTGTCATCAGTATTGATTGCTGAAATTAGTCTTCGTTATATTATATATATTTCTTGGTTATCATCGAAATATAACTATGCTTCAACTATACAGTATTCTTATCATTATTGAGTGCTGACAGTATTCCTCGTTATATTAGACATGTTTGCCGATTATCATCGAATTACAAATATACGTCGTACATTTATTGAAAATATTCTTCGTTGTATCATACATGCCTGCTGACTATCATCGAAACAAAAATATACTTCGTATCATTTATTGATAGTATTCTTCGTTATATTATACATGTTTGCTGATCATTATTTAATCACAAATATACTTCGTATCATTCATTGATAGTATTCTTCGTTATATTGTACATGTTTACTGATTATCATCGAATTACAAATATACGTCGCATCATTGATTGAAAATATTCTTCGTTATATTACTTACTATATATATGTGCTGATTATCATCGAAACACAAATGTACTTCGTAGCATTTATTGATAGTATTCTTCGTTATACATGTTTACTGATCATCATTTAATTACATATATGGGTAGTTCTACAAACATAGGAATTTTGAACGGCTCTGCTTATTTCGTATATTAATATGAAAAAACAATTTTTTTTTTCACATGAAATTTGTAAACCTGTTAAGGTGTCTAGCTGGTCACCCAGTGTCAACTATGTCTAGCTGGTCACCCAAAATAAACCCGTTTCGAAATATATGTCTTAGAAAAAAAATTATTCAAAACGTCAAATTATCAGTCCCCTGGCGTGTCCCACCTTGAA
Source organism: Diogma glabrata (assembly GCA_963693315.1). Classification (NCBI taxonomy): domain Eukaryota; kingdom Metazoa; phylum Arthropoda; class Insecta; order Diptera; family Cylindrotomidae; genus Diogma; species Diogma glabrata. Next base: position 384,676 of record CAVNZG010000195.1, read on the forward strand.
ATTCAAAGCTGGTAAACTAAATAATCAATGATCCTAAGTGTGTAGAGACAAATTTGCTCTGTATTAATAATTTTGAATAATGATGCTTTAATAATGTGTAAATAATCATACCATTACTCTATATTTCATATTAGATATATCCTATTAAAGTTTGTCCCACCAATTTGTTATTATTCTCCTGCCCAATCAAAACACATTGAAAATATTGAAAATTCATATTTCTATCAAGTTATCGCTCGTCACAGGAATTAATTAAAGTTCAATAAATATATTATTGCAAGTGTTTTACTTAGTCCGAGGTTTTATCATTCAAAACAGTCATCATTAGTAGCAAGATCGTGTGTTGTCCAGTCAAATTATCAGTCCCCTGGCAAGTATTTTCGTAAAAAGTATTTTAATTACAGGTAATTTTGTAATTTTATACGTCGTGAATATGTAATGCCTTGGTATAGAATCCGTTTATTTTTTTTAGACGTAATTTTGTCATTTTTAAGCAAAATACTAATAAATTCTCAGTCCCCTGGTTCTCAGTCCCCTGGAAGATTTAAAAGCGGGCAAACTTAGATAAATGTTTATTTCGTATTTTGAGATAATATTGAAATTATTTTGAGTTAATTTAGGATGAAGAAGGATATTTTTTAATTTTGGCTCTTGAATTTTTTTGTTTTTTTTTTTTTTTTTTTTTTTTGTTTTTTTTTTTTTGACTGGCCACATTCAGAAAAGTTGAAAGAACGTCATTAACTTTAACTAAAACTAGTTGCCAGAACTTATACGCAAAATCATGTCGTGCCGTTATTAGCTCCATTTTCTTCCTTCGTGCGTAGAACTACCCATATACTTCGTATCATTTTCGGAAAGTATCTGAAAGTAATCTTCGTTATATTATACATGATAGCTGATTATCGAAATACAAATATATTTTGTATCATTTATTGACCGTATTCTTCGTTATATTATACATGTTTGCTGATTATCATCGAAATACAAATAAACGTCATATCATTTAATCATTCAGTACTGATTGCTGAAAGTATTCCTCGTCATATTACACGTTTTTTCTGGTTATCAGAACACAACTATATCATTTTTATCACTATTGATTGCTGAAAGTGTTTTTCGTTATATGGTTCATGTTTGCCGATTGTCATCCGCTTAAAATTAAATCGTCGTTATAATAAACATCTTTACTGATTGTCATCAAGTTACTTACTTACTAAAACCACTGATTGTCATTACAGTGCAATTATTTATCTTCGTTGAAGTCATCAAATACATTAATTGTGAATATATACCACATGAGTAATATCATTAAATGTATGATTAAAATTATTATTCGTTGATCCACCAAATTTGGTTGATGTGGCATCCTTGATTTCAAATAACATCGAACATTAAATACAGTCCACTGAATTTCGAAGTAGTCGCCGCATCAAGCGGATCGCTATAGTTTTCGTTCAATCTTTACAACATTGTCCATAACCATGGATTTTTTCAAATTTTTTCTTGTCTAATGTTCGAAGTTAGTGGGGACAGAAAAAAACACTCGTTTTTGGCAATATCTAAAAAACTAAGCTGTCGAAAAATCATTGAAATATTTTGAAATAAATCTTTTTTTAAATATTTTGATCTTTTTCGATTTTTCTACCCATACAAGGTTGTACAACTGGTCCAGTAATGGTCCATTACTGGCAGCCAGTAATGCAGCAATGGGCGAGTACTGGCAACCACGACTGGGCCATTAACATAATTTTTCTGGATGATAACTTCGGACAATAAATGGTTGCCATTCTTGGGCCAAATACTGGCAACCATGACTGAGCCGTTAAAAAAAATATACATTATTATCATATGTAAATTTAAATAAATTAAATACAAACTAATTTAAAATAAAATAAAAATGACGGAAAAAATTCAAAACTCTCCATACAACACCGCCCTGACTCCGCCATTAAAAAAAATATAAAATAATATTTTTTATACATAAATTTAAATAAATTATTTACAAAAAATAAAATAGAAATGAAAATAAATTAAAACATATACCAACCTTTTCTTTATTACCATAGTCTTTCAACCGAAGAGGCGATAACTAAACTATATGTGAAATTTTTCAAACTATGTATCTCTAAAAGGGATAATGCTCTAGTGAAATTTAAAAAAAATGACAGATCGGCAAATTCATGGCTACAGTACTGGCCCAATAACAATAGCCAAGTAATATTTGCCATTCATGGGCCAGTGCTTGGCCATTCAAAGGTAACAATATACTGGCTATTTTCTGTAAACCATAGATCGGCCGATGATTGGTTCTAGTATTGGCCCAGTAACAATAGCCAAGTACTGTTAACCATTAATGGACCAGTGCTTGGCCGTATGTCAATGTCTGGCAAAACCTACTTGGGTAAACCAAACTCGATTCCTTAAAAAAACTTTTGTTTTACTATCTCCTTATCTACGTTCAAAATATAGATAAAAACAAATATTTGATTTGATTTGATTGGAACCATAAAAAAGACAGCATAACATTCAAAATTCATTTTCAATTTTTTTATAATTGTTTTAATTTAAAAACTTTGTAAAATTACATGAAAATATCGTAGTTCAGGGAACAAAGACAAAAATATTTTTCAAGTTCGGTAAAATTCTTGGAACGCTAGATTTTCGTATGAATCTTATTTATGTGGTTCTAAGCAATATGCCAAATGTCCCCACCGATACATATACCGCTAAATATGTAGCGCTCGGTCAAAGGTTACAAAAAATGGTTTTTCGCAAAAATCTCCTTAACGGCACCTTTATCGAAGAAATAGTTGCATACAAATTAGCCAGCTAATTAGTAGCTTAGAAAATTTCCTACAAAAAACATTGTACACTTTTGTACTTTTCTTCGTAAGTCTGACGGTTTTCGAAAACTTTGATTTAAAAAGTTGTAAGATACAGAATTCACTCCATAACTCCTTAACTAGTTGTAATTAAACGTTAAAATTTAAAATGTTAAACGTTGATGTTAAATGTTAAACGTTGATGGGGTGTGTGAAATAGATAATCTCCTCGCGCTGCATCCTGGGTTACGCTAATAGTCTATTTCAACTTGGTAGCCAAACATTTCATTTCGAACTCTTGGCTGTGATACAAAAAAAAATAAATATGAACCAAAATCACAATAACAATGGTACTTTTCAGCACCATAAGACAAAAAATATTAGACCTTCAGTCCGTATTTTGCAATTGAACATTGAAGGCATAAGCAGGTCTAAAACTGAACATTTACATAGATTGTTAAAAGATTACGACATCGATGTGGTAATTCTGCAAGAAACGCATGCAGCAGATGAAGCGCAACTTACCTCTAGAGGAAACATTGTTGGTTACAAATTAATTAGTGCTATTTACCACCAATCATATGGATCTGCTACGCATGTTAAGTCAGAAATCCTGAACTGCACGCACGTACTTACACAGACGGACAACGATATCTTATTGTTGTTGATATATCGGACACGAAAATTGTAAACGTTTACAAGCCTCCAAATACAGGATGGCCAGCTGCTACTCTATACCATTATTTCACCACCCAGCAATATATGCTGGTGACTTAAATAGCCATCACACTCAGTGGTCCTACTCAAATAATAATACCAATGGCGTGCAACTGACCGACTGGGCGGATGATAACAACATGTTCCTGGTATATGATGCGAAAGACATGAAAACCTTTAGATCTGCAAGATGGCGAAGCCATTACAATCCCGACCTCTGTTTTTCCACAAAAAACAAACAACGTAACCCTATTCCAATATCTAGGGCTGTCTTACAAGGTTTTCCACGCTCTCAACATTATCCAGTAATTCTTGAGATAGGAATCCAAATCCCACTCGTTAACTCTACTCCTCAACCTAGATGGAATTTTAACAAAGCTGACTGGGCTAAATATAGGTTGGAATTGGATGCAGTGTTTCGCTGGATCCAACCCATTCCTAAAAATCACGATAGATTTGTTAAAACCATTATATCAACTGCCAAGAAATGCATCCCAAGAGGCTTTCGTGAAGAATATATTCCTGGCTGGAGTAGAGAGAGCGATATATTATATGAGGAGTACCTTAGTAGTGGTGAGGCAGACGTGGCTGATGACTTAACATACTCACTGGACGCCGCGAGAAAACAAAAGTGGATTAACGCTGTTGAAAAGTGAAAACATTGATTTTTCCCATTCAAACAGGGAAGCATGGAGTCTCCTTCGGAAACTGGGTGGCTCAAACTCAATTACTCGTGCTAACAATGAAATAAATCCAGAGAACATTGCAAATCATATTATCGTTAACATGTCTCGTTCTTCTATTAATCGCCTTCACAAGAGAACAATTAAACGCAAATTAAGAGAAATGTAGTGCAATTGCTCGTCTCCATCGAAGTATGCGAACTCTTTTAGTAGCGAAGAACTAGAATCAGCTCTGTCCCAAACAAAAGCGGAAAAGCAGCTGGCTACGATGGCATTTTTTCAGAATTTCTTAAAAATGCTGGAAAAAATGTAAAACAGTGGCTAACTAAATTTTTCTCGATTATCCTAGAAACCGGCAATCTTCCAAAACACTTTATGACTACGAAAGTGATAGCGATACTTAAGCCAGGTAAACCATCCAATGAACCAGGAAGCTATCGCCCGATTGTCCTTTTGAGCACCTGCTATAAATTGCTAGAATGGCTCATATACAATCGTATCGCACCGATATTGAATGACCAGATCCCAGTCGAACAAGCTGGTTTTCGTCCCAATCGCAGTTGCACTGACCAACTGCTCGCTTTAACATCCTATATCGAAGCTGGGTATCAAAATCAACTAAAAACAGGCGCAGTATTCATTGATCTTACTGCAGCATATGACACGGTCTGGCGAATTAGGATTATATATAAGCTGTTCAATGCAATACCTTGTAGCACCATCTCGCGTTTAATTAACAACATGCTGAGTAATCGTGTATTCAAAGTTCATCTAAATAGTTCCTGTAGTAGGTCTAAAATGCTTAACAAAGGTTTGCCGCAGGGTTCCATCCTGGCGCCATTACTTTTTAATCTGTACATTCATGACATTCCTGACACAACATCAAATAAATTTGGTAACGCTGATGATTGAACCCTGGCCACTCAAAACAAAGACATGGGTTTCTTGGAGGATTTGCTGTCAACTGACCTAGCGATAATGAATGACTATTTTCGAACGTGGAGCTTATTTCCCAATCTAAGTTAAACCGAGAGCTCCTGTTTCCACTTAAACAACAAACTGGCAAAACACGAACTGTCAGTGTTATTTAACGGCACTGTGACTAAATACAATCAACAGCCAAAGTACCTGGGCATTACTCTCGATAGAACTCTTTCTTTTAAACTCCACCTAGAAAATACGTCAAAAAAACTTAAAACGAGAAACAATATATTGCACAAACTGGCAGGCTTGACATGGGTGCTACTCCAGCTACCCTCCGCACAACTGCTCTAAGTCTGGTTTACTCATTGGCTGAATATGGCGCACCAGTCTGGTTGAATAGCACACATACTCAAAAAGTTGACTGCCAGCTGCATGCCACGATGCGTACTATAAGTGGTACTATCAGATCCACCCATTTACCTTGGTTTCCTGTGTTAAGCAATATCGCTCCCCCTGCACTCAGACGCTCGCATACTCTCATGCGTGAACATAAAAAGGTAACCAACAACAACACTTTACCCTTGCATGAATATTACGGTGACCACACTCGTTGTCGATTGAAGTCAAGAAAACCACCACATAAAACTGCCAGCAACCTGCTGACAACTAATTTTAATATCTTGGATGCCTAGGACACCTCCAGGCATCATTACAACACAACTGGCCTTTCTATTACTAACTCGACTTCTACCCAACCTGGTTTCGATTTGCCACGTCATACCTGGACTACATTAAACCGAATAAGAACGAATCATGGACGTTGTGCTGATCCTTTCTACAAGTGGGGCATTTCAGAGTCCCCTGAGTGTGACTGCAGCGCTCCACAACAAACCATAAAACACATTGCAACTGTATGTCCAATTCGACGTAACAATGGCAACATCTCAGACATCCATTGGGCAACTCCCGATGTAGTAACATGGATAGACTCGCTCGATGTAAACATCTAATGTTCAAATCCCAAGTAGGTTTTGCCAGACATTGACATACGGCCAAGCACTGGTCCATTATTGGTTAACAGTACTTGGCTATTGTTACTGGGCCAGTACTGGAACCAATCATCGGCCGATCTATGGTTTACAGAAAATAGCCAGTATATTGTTACCTTTGAATGGCCAAGCACTGGCCCATGAATGGTAAATATTACTTGGCTATTGTTATTGGGCCAGTACAGTAGCCATGAATTTGCCGATCTATGTCATTTTTTTTAAATTTCACTAGAGTATTATGCCTTTTAGAAATACATAGTTTGAAAAATTTCACATATAGTTTAGTTATCGCCTTGTCGGTTGAAAGACTATGGTAATAAAGAAAAGGTAAACATATATTTCGAAACACATATATCGAAAAGGTAAACATATATCTATAGAAAAGGAAAAACATATACCAGTTTTAATTTATTTTCATTTCTATTTTATTTTAGTTATTTTGTAAATAATTTATTTAAATTTATGTACAAAAAATATTATTTTATATTTTTTTTAATGGCGGAGTCAGGGCGGTGTTTGCCATTACTCAGCCATTCTTGCAACTGAACCAGTTGTATGGGGAGTTTTGAATTTTTTCCGTCATTTTTATTTTATTTTAAATTAGTTTGTATTTAATTTATTTAAATTTACATATGATAATAATGTGCCAGTATTTGGCCCAAGAATGGCAACCATTTATTGTCCGAAGTTATCATCCAGTAAAATTATGTTAATGGCCCAGTCGTGGTTGCCAGTACTCGCACATTGCTGCATTACTGGCTGCCAGTAATGGACCATTACTGGACCAGTTGTACAACCTTGTATGGGTTGTTCCAGTTGCTCTCTTTAACATGTATTCGCTATTTTCGGTTAATTGTTCTTGTAATCGCTTCCATCGAAAAGGGGAATATATGAAAAATCCATAAAGTTTTTCAACCATATCAAAAAACTTAGTTGCAGCAGTATTGCTACTGGGCCAATACTAGAACCAATCATCGGCCGATCTATGATTTACAGAAAATAGCCAGTATATTGTTACCTTTGAATGGCCAAGCACTGGCCCATGAATGGTAAATATTACTTGGCTATTGTTATTGGGCCAGTACTGTAGCCATGAATTTGCCGATCTGACATTTTTTTTAAATTTCACTAGAGTATTATCCCTTTTAGAAATACATAGTTTGAAAAATTTCACATATAGTTTAGTTATCGCCTTGTCGGTTGAAAGACTATGGTAATAAAGAAAAGGTTGGTATATGTTTTATTTTATTTTCATTTCTATTTTACTTTAATTATTTTGTAAATAATTTATTTAAATTTATGTATAAAAAATATTATTTTATATTTTTTTTTAATGGCGGAGTCAGGGCGGTGTTTGCCATTCTTGCAACTGAACCAGTTGTATGGGGAGTTATGAATTTTTTCCGTCATTTTTATTTTATTTTAAATTAGTTTGTATTTAATTTATTTAAATTTACATATGATAATAATGTATATTTTTTTTAACGGCCGAGTCATGGTTGCCAGTATTTGGCCCAAGAATGGCAACCATTTATTGTCCGAAGTTATCATCCAGTAAAATTATGTTAATGGCCCAGTCGTGGTTGCCAGTACTCGCCCATTGCTGCATTACTGGCTGCCAGTAATGGACCATTACTGGACCAGTTGTACAACCTTGTATGGGATGTACTGCCCAATGTTTAAATATTTTACTTTTTACTTTTTTACTAAAAGACGCGCAATCAAATCAATTGTAAGTTCATTTAATGTGTATCCATGTTTTGTTTTAGGTAGATTTCATAGAAGAATCTACCTGTTTTTAAGTTTAATTTTTAATGTGTCACAAAAAAAACCATACGCTAAATAAAATAAATTAAACGATTGAATGCGGCTTAAAATTTTTGAAAATAAGTAATACAATGTTTTTGTAGAAAATTTTTCTACACATTTTACGATACATTTGCGACACATTAGTGGGGACTTTTGGGATATTGTTTAGAACCACATAAATAAGGTTCGTCCAAAAATGCAGTTTTCGCCTAATTTTTCCACTCTTTAATGTCTTTATTCCTTGTATTTTCAAAGCAAATACAATTCGTTATTTAGTGAAAACAATTTTTCGTTAAAAAGAAAAAATACCACTTTCGCAGGTGATTTAATCTGCATAAAAATAGTATTTTTATATACTATCGTAGAAAAAAAGGTAATTTAATGGGTGTGTGATCACAGAACTAGACATGTTTGTTATTAGAAAATAGTTATGCTTGTTTGAACTTGAACTATAAGAAATTGATTTATAAAGAGCAAATAACCCAATACTGTCGACTAAAAATTTCTTGTAATTATTTGAAAAAGATCGTCAACGTTATTCGGAAATCAGACACGATTTTATACCGTTTTTAAGTATACTAAGTTAAGTATTTTAAGTATACTTTTCTGGAGCTTCTTTTTTTTTTTTTTTTTTTTTTTTCTTTATCACCATTTAGGAGCATAGGGCGTCTACTAGACTGGACCATCTAACTCTGTTGGGGGCAATCGCTTTCAGTTCACCCCATGTCTCATGTGTGGGAACTTGCTGCCTCCTATGAATAGTTGATTTGTGACACAACAATCGATGAGCCTTTCTCCATTATTGTTACATGTTGATTCTAGTGCATTTTTGCCCATGACTGATTCCATTCCGGTGTTGTCGGTTCCAATTTTGGCATTGAAATCTCCTTGTATTATTTTGATGTCATTTCGGTGTGCACTAGCGTTGCTTGGAGCTGTTCGTAGAATTCATCTTTTGTCGCATCATCAGCTTCTTCGGTAGGTGCATAGCACTGTATGATCGTTGTGTTTCTAATTTTCGATTGGAATCTTGCTGTTATTATTCTGCTACTGATTGGTTTCCATTCGAGAAGTGCTTTCTTTGCGTTAGGTGTTGTTAATATTGCTACGCCTTGTTCATGTGTGTTGGATTTTCCAGAGAACATCATATAGTTTCCTTCACTTGTTGTTAACTCTCCACTGTTTTTCCATCTTACTTCACTGAGTCCTAGTATCTCGATGTTATATTCTTTCATTACTTTCTCAACTTGTGCTAACCGCGATGTTTCTATCAGAGTTCTGACATTCCAGTTTCCTACTCGTGTCCGGGTACGATAGCTAAGGGTCGATATTTTATTATTCCGGTTTGTTTTGCTTTGTATCTTTCTAGTATGCGTTTCTTTAATCATTTGAATTTCGGATTCACCTTTCGGATTAACGGGTGATTGGGCCATCGAATCCTAGCCAGTTTCCAGGGCTGCTGGATAAGGTATACTGGCATACCGTGGGCGAGATATTCCTACTTCAATGTGATTCAATCGTATTTCCATATTTTTTCTGGTGAAGTTCCCAAGCGGTCACCCGTTTAAGTTCGCATCCTTCCCAGTGTTGCTTAACTTCCTTGTAAGTGATGTTGTTGACTTATCCACTTCTCCATCTCGCCCACTCTGGAGCTTCTTAGTTGCAACTTAATATTTTTTCATTTTTGCTGAATATTAAGTAACTTCTGTATACTAAAAAATAAATTGGTTTAATGTGTAATAAACGTATACATTTTTATGTGAATTTTAGTTCAACCTCCTCATATCTCAGCTATTCCTTTAACTTAGATTACTATCACTTACTGTTTTAAATCATTTCAATATATTAACTCAATGTTTAATAAAATTGTTTTGATAGCAACCTGAAATGCTCTTATCTTTGCAACGGGTAGGCTGGGGTTAATACTGTTGGGTGAATTAGGTAGCCTCGGAACATCGGAATACTAAAGATTGTGTATTAAATATGATCATAAATTGGACGTTGAAAAATATGTAGTTGGCCTATCATTTTGAAAACGTACATCGAAAAATCGACTATTTTTGAAAAATTTTAATATTTTATTGTTGGTATTGACAAAAGAAAAAAAAAGAGATTCTGGATTTTTTCTGAGTGCTCTGAATCGGAGTTATGCGCGTGTGAATTTTTGGGCTTTTTTCACGATATTTGTATGATGTTCGTGTTTGTTAATAGATCCCACAAATTTCATGCGATTTACGTATATTTTTGCAAGTAAAGAGAAAAATAGTTGATTAATCGAAAAGTATATTAGCTTATATCTCAAAATCACCTTTTTGTTTTTCACAAATTTTAAAGTAAACAAATGCAGTTGCAGTTGATATTTTTTCTTCTCTAAGCGATGCACACCGGGCTTCTAGTTTAAGTGTTCCTCCAATCCCATCCAATGGACTCTTTCCATGGGCAATTGCGAGAAATGCCATTCTACAGGTATTTTTAAATCATCAATATGTTTGCAAAGATTTACAAAATTCTTCTTATTTTTATATTGAGCTACTAAGCTATCCGTAAAATATAAAATATTTCTAATACCAGGATATAGTTCTTGATGTTTTTCAATGAATTCAATTCTGGTATTTATAAATTGCAACTGCGTTATACACAGGGTTGGCTCCACACTGGGTAAACCAAAAACCCACCCTATTTTTTGGGGTAATTTTGTTTTCTAATAAACAAATCTAATTGCATATTTTTAGCTTATGATTTGATAAAATCCATTCTTAAAATAAAAGTCCAAGCGGCAGGATATCCGCTAGAAATTGGTAGATTTAGATTTTAGTAGAATAGTAGAATTAAATTGTTTTGTTTATTTAAAATAATTTACATTCTTTTCATTTTATTTTTGGTGTAGAAAAATATTTTTAATGTGCACCATAAAATGCGCAAACACATCGTTGGTTGCAGATAGCTAAAGAGCTAATTATTGCACATGTCTGGTTTTAAAAAATGATAGATTTTTTCAAAAAATGATAGATTTATTTCAATATTTAGCCCCAAACTGCCGTTATAACGGTTTGATTTATACAGTTTTTGGGCTCTAGCCTCTTAACCTGTAACCGGATATGGCGAATTGTCGAACTTGTCCAAGAGATTATTTTCCGCAACACACTCAGAAAATATTTTTGGCGTAGGTAAAAAATGCGACCGTGATTGCATATGTCTGGCTAATTAAAAATTGATAGAAATATGTTCAAGTAATTAATATTTATAAATTTTGTTTACATATTTCGCTCCAAACAGCCGTTATAACGCTTTGTTTTTGATAGTTTTAAGGCTCTAGCCTCTTAACCTACCTACCTACCTACCCGTATATGGCCAGTTGTCGAACTTGTTCAAGAGATTGTTCGCCGCAACACGAACAGAAAAAATTTTTTTTACCAGTGAGAGTGCCGCTAAATTCCGTTATACCTCATATCGTTGTACATATATACATATATAATTTTTTTTTGTTTTTCCGTCCCCGCTTATCATATGACTATATTGACACCAAAATTTTTTCGAAATACCGAGATGACACACATTGCAATAGCTAGAATTTTCTATGAAATCTACTTAAAAAGAGGATATATGTTTTCAAAAATTCATTCATTACTCAATAATAAGATAACTATAACATATGTATGTATAAGGAGTAGGATCCAATACATATAACAGATGTGAAAAATTAAAAACAAAATTGATCAGTGCAACTGCAATATAAATAGTTCACTAAATGATAAAAATGTAAGGACCGATTATTTCGATTTTTACGAAATTTGCTAATAGTTTGTTAATTTATTTCGGTTCCGGCCTTTACGTTAAAACAAATATAATAGCAGTTATGTTTGTCAATAATATTCTACCATTTTTTCTCAGTTAATTGTTTTGATGCGTCAATATCAATTAGTAAATACAAGTTTTTTCGACATAAATGATGAACATTTTTGTTTGTAAAGCTTAGTCATAACTCATAGTATTACATGTAGATGTAATACAGTTGTTCAAATTTATTTAGTTGTAGAGAAGTTGTTTGGTGAGATGATATTGGCATTTCATATTGAGATGATATGGGGAAATTAATAATTTTTGTACGACGAAAGGGATAATTACGAAAAAAACAAAAGAAAGAGAACCTGACTATATATACTCGTTCAGATGTTTGATCGAAAGATTATTTGAAATTAAATCAAATGGTAAACAATAAGCGATACATTGAGTAAACTTAAATCTAGTTAAAACATTTGTGAAAGTTTAAATTTTTTTTAGTACAAGTGTAATTTTATAATAAAAGAAAATCTAAAATAAAGATAAATCTCTTGGATAATCGATATCATATCTTTTTAGTCATTTATTTAATTTTTTGGGGATTAGAAATTATCGATGCATGATGATGAGGATGGTGATAGTTTGTCGATATAATATGCAAATAGATTTGTTTGACAATAATTTTCATAGAGTGTATAGCGCTGATATCATATAGTAAGCCAAAAGGAATATTTGGATCTAATATAGGTGGAAAATTTTTTATTTTATTTCAATGTGATGTCGAATTTTTTTTGCCAAAAAAAAATTACTCTGACACGCCCCTTATTGCTCTGAGAGCAATTTTTTTTACATTACGTGTTTTATTTGGCCAAAAAGAGTGATTTTTTTGCCCTAAAAATATTTTTTTAATCTAGATTTTTAGCTAGAGCAAGCATAAAATACAATAAAGAATACAAATATATTTAAAAAATCTATCAAAATTAATAAACAAACAAAACGGCATTTACTTATTATATTTTTTATAGTGAAATAGTTACTTTTTAATTAATAAAAGTGTTGTCTAAATCTTGTTTTAAATTAAAAATTAATAACAAGCTATTTAATTAATTACAATTAATTAGAAAAATATTCATTGATAGTTCACAAACACAAGTACAAAACTGGATCATATTTTTTCATGTTCTTTTTATGAAAAAAAAATCACTTTTTCGCTCTAGACCAGACATGTCAAACTCATTTCGGTATACGGGTCAAATTTTTCGAAAATTATTTTCCAAAGCCTTATGCGGGCCACATGTTCTTGGTTTTATTAAAAATTTTAAAATTGTTATAGAAAATAAAACAAAAAAGATCGAGGGGCTGAAATCTCAAGCTCTGAGATATCAAGACTTCGGTTTTGGTTAAGGATTTTGATATAGTTTTCGGCATAAAACTTTTATGAGGACATAGTTTATAGTTTTGGGCAGCGATGCATATCAAACATAACTCTTTGTTAAAGTACATGTATTTTTTTATCTCTGTTTAGAAATTTATTACAAAACTAACACGAAACATCAATACGTTGCCGGAAAATCATAATAGATCAAAAAATTAACATAATTTAGTGAAAAGATGATACAATCAGCAAACTACTCAAAAACCTCTTCATTTAGCGTTTCGAGAAAATATTACAAAATCACAAATTCATATTTCTTTCAAAATCCCACAAATATTGTAAACATTAAAATAAATCAAACTTTTTCAAAAATTCTGAAAATATTGCAAAAATTATAACAATATCAAAAATTGAAACTTTTTTCAACATTCCAGAAATTATAATAAAATCAAAAATTAAAAATTTTTCAAAATTCTTAAAATAACAATTTGTTGTTTTTCTTTTAGAGGCAAAATTTCCACTATTGATTTTACGGTTTAAAAAACAAACACTATTTATAATTTATAATATTTTTCTTTTTTATTCTTATTTTATTTTATTTTATTCTTTACTATTTTCTCTAACATGTTTCGAGTGAAACATGTTAGAGAGATTGAATTTGCAACTGAGTTGCAAATTCAATCTATCCTGAAGATGAATTATTCGAAACATGTTAGAGAAAATAGTAAATAAAAAAGAAAAATATTATAAATTATAAATAGTGTTTTTTTTAAAGAAAAACAACAAATGCCTATAAAAGAAAAACAACAAATTGTTATATAGTGATTTTACCGCACTCTGAAAACTAAAAATAAAATTCTAAAAATATTGCAAAATTTCTTACAAAATCAAAAATACAAACTTTTTTCAAAATTCCAAAAATATTTCAAAAACTATAACAAATTCAAAAATTTCCATGTCACATTTACGTCATACAAACAGCTAAATTTTTAAAAAAATAAATGAAATCATTTTTTTGACATATGTACTTGACAACATTTTTTTCATAAACTTATAATGCAATAAAATTCTCAATAATAATAATATCATGATCATTACATTTCATTTCATTCAAATAAATAATTTTATTATTTTCTAAAAAAAGAAATGAAAATCTTTCTTTTGACACACTTGACAACATTTTTTTGACAAACTTATAATGCCATAATTCTGTACAATAATAATAAAATTTCATGTCATACAAATAATTAATTTTAATTTTTCCAAAAAATTGAGGTAAAAAAATAAATCAAAATCTTTCTTTTGACACACTTGACAACATTTTTTCGACAAACTTATAATGCCATAATTCTCTATAATAACAATAAAATTTCATGTCATACTAATACTTAATTTTATTTTTTCCAAAAAATTGGGTAAAAAAACAGATCAAAATCTTTCTTTTGACACACTTGACATTATTTTTTTGACAAACTTATAATGGCATAATTCTCTATAATAATAATAAAGTTTCATGTCATATAAATAATTAACTTTATTTTTTCCAAAAAATTTGCTACAAAAATAAATCAAAATGTTTCTTTTGACACACTTGACAACATTTTTTTGACAAACTTATAATGCCATAATTCTCAATAATAATAATAAAATTTCATGTCATACAAATAATTAATTTTAGTTTTTCCAAAAAATTGGGTACAAATATAAATCAAAATCTTTCTTTTAACACACTTGACAACATTTTTTTGACAAACTTATAACTCTCTATAATAATAATAAAATTTCATGTCATACAAATAATCAATTTTTTTTTCAAAAAATTGGGTAAAAAAAAATCAAAATCTTTCTTTTGACACACTTGACAACATTTTTTTGACAAACTTATAATGCCATAATTCTCAATAATAATAATAAAATTTCATGTCATACAAATAATTAATTTTATTTTTTTCCAAAAAACTTGGTAAAATAATAAATAAAATTCTTTCTTTTGACACACTTGACAACATTTTTTTGACAAACTTATAATGCAATAATCTAGTTTTTGGTCTCCCATACCAATCCCGATCATTTCTCCAAATTCAATGTTTCTATTCGTAATCACTTAAAATAAACTTTTTTTAATCAAAAAATATGCAAATTTTCTTGTTTTGACACACTTGACGATTTTTTTGACACACTTCCGGTACAGTTATCGAACACATCGTCCTTTCGGCTCTTCTTATTGAGTAAACCTATTTTAGAAAAAAAAAATTTGAAATCCGTCCAGCGGTTTTCTAGATTTCGGAGGTTGTGACAACCGGCCGGCCGGCAGACAGACATACATTTTTTTGCTTTCTTAGAATCAGTAGGTCCTAAAACGTCGAGAAATGCCAAAAAAGTGGAAGTAAGAATTTCACTCATGAATGCAATACTTAGGTTTTTTCAAAACCGAAGTTGTAATTTCATGTCATACAAATAATTAATTTTATTTTTTTCCAAGAAATTGGGTAAAATAATAAATAAAAATCTTTCTTTTGACACACTTGACAACATTTTTTGACAAACTTATAATGCAATAATTTAGTTTTTGGTCTCACATGCCAATCCAAAAAACTACTGTCTTCCCCCGATCGAATAGAAAAACGGGTGGTCCTTCTATTCATTTAGAAGAACCGGTTCTTTTATTCAAAATAATTTCACCAGCATTTTCGAAGGACTGAAAGATACCAATATAATTGAGATTAATGGACTGAATCAATATGTGATCAATATGTATAATTTTAATATTAAAAAATAATATGTGATACATAATTTATATGCAATTTTTTGTTTACTTTTTGACCAACATTATTATTTGACCAATTTGTTTATTATTTGACCAAAATTAAAATTAGACTAATATTTTGTTTCCCGAAAAGAAGAACCGGTTCTTATGTTTGGGGGAAAACGGTAGTAGTAAAAACACTTCGAATATAAAAACTAGGTAGTAACTAGTTTTCGAATAATTCGAAATGTTTCAACAATCGAATAACTCGATTATTTTCACTCGATTTTTCCCATCACTAGTTAAAACGTTAAATGTACATTTTCTCTATTGTACCATCGCTTGTATGTGTTAAGTTGCAATTGACATAACTATTTTTCGGCATTCACGGTTTATCTTCATTCAGTTTTATGCCAAAGTAATGAAGGTATGCAATTCTTATATATATGGAGTGATTTTTTTTTAGCAGGATGTATTATGCAAATTCCACAAATAAAACAAAATGAATTTGGACTATTTTTTCACTTGAAGCTTCTTGAGAAGCCATTTAAATAAATTTAACTTCACACTTTATTATTTTAAAAGAATTTTTAACTGATGTTTGAGAACGACTGAACTTGTAAAATATTATTTACGATGCGACACAAAAAGAAAAGAAAAATACATAAAACGCGGTTGAAATAAGGAAAACTCAAAATGGCTCGCAGTTTTATTCGAAAATCTGTATAACAACTTAAATTTAAATCAATTATATTCCAGAATTTAAATTATTCTTAGTAAAAAAAATTTTTTTTGCAAATTTTTAGTTTTGAATTTTTTGGAACAACCTGAATAACTTGGTGCAACCTGCACCAAAATTCGTGTTTTTTACCTTAAAAGAAAGGGAATTGAATTTACCACGGGCTTCAAGAAATTAAAAAAATTTACAATCATTGTTTGTTCAAAGTTTATAGCGTTGAATATAGAAAAATTTTAAAAAAACCAAAATTTTTGATTTTTTTTTAACTTTTTTCGCGTATAACTTCCAAAATCCTTGAGGGATTTTTTCCAAAAAAAAGCTAAAAATTTTTGTTAGTATCTTTACCATGCATTTGTTTCATTAATATATTACATTTGTTTGTTTTGTAAAGATTCAATTACACCAGCTTGTAAATGGATTAAATTTGATTATTTTTTCGGTCAATCAAGTGTTGAAATTAGGGAGTGGAGAGGCTACATACTAATAATATTTTTTTTCCAATAACACAAAAACTACGCATTGCAAAATTCTAAAAAAAATTGTAATGTTTCTTAAACTATGTACTCCTTTATATGACACCCGACTCATTTGGGTCAAAAATATTTTTTTTTACTCTTCCCACCCCCATCCCCTTAACACAAAAAAATATAATTATTTGAGTCTTCGCTATGATTTTCATTCAAAATTTACCAATCATCCTATCTCTGTGAATTTTTTCAAATTTTTCTGTCAATCATCGTCGAAACGTAGGAAGCGGACCGCGGAACGGTCTGAATTTTGCACTTTCTTGTCCATAACTCAAAACATGCACCCAAAATTTCTAAAAAAAATTGCAATAATTTTTAAATTAAGTGTTCTTTCAAATGACACCCCACTCGCTTGGGTGAAAGTTGCGCTTTTTAAACAATAATTCAAAAACTGTGCATCGCAAAATTCTAAAAAAAATGATTTGTTTTCTAAATTAGGTGCTCTTTCAAATGACACCCCACTTGACCACATTTTAAATAGTGTTTTTACCCCTTCTCATTTCCACCCCCTTAATAAATCTAATTATGAGTATATGACACTTTTCTATATTTTTTATTAAAAACTTACTAATTATTCTATCATTCCAAATACATTTGAAAATTTTCGTTTAGTTAGGTTCGGAGCTAATCGACGTAAGAAAACACGAAAAAAACGTCATTATTCAAAATTATACAAAAAATGGTGAGGTGTAAAATTCCAAAATAAACTTTTAAGGAATACTGACATGAAGCCCTTTTATATGATGCCCTACTTGAATCTATAAAAAAATGTATTTTCTCATAGGTCTCACATCGTACCCCTGTAAACATAACGAAAACCACTTTAGTTTATATGTATCCGTCATTTCATGTGGACAGATTAGTTTTATACGCACCTCAAATTTCAAGTTCATAGCATTTATAGTTTACGAGGTAATCGATATAATATGAAAAACTCGTTTTACTCTCACTAATAGTGTTCCGTATAAAAAACGGAACCCTAAAAATGAATATGATATTCGTGTTCAGCAGGCCAAAATCCACAAGAAAAGTTGGGTTTTAGTCACAGAAGTCACAGACAAAAAAAGATCAAAATTTGTAAACTAGTGTAATCGGCCGCCAGTACTTTTTGTAATATAAAATTTGTTTTTCTATGCGAAAAGTCAATTCACTAGTGAAAAAGAATAACAAATTATAGTTGCTATGGTTTTTCATATAATTTTACAAAGTATTTTAAACAACGTAACCATGAAAAAATAGCATATGAATTTTGAATGTTTTGTTGTCGATTTCTAATTTTATAATTTAGAGTAAATATCGATTATATGTATTATATCATAGAAAAAATTACATTTCCTACGCGAGATAAAAACGTTTTTTGTTCGTAAACATGTCTCACTCGACGCTAGCGCGTCTCGTGAACAAATGTTTACTCACGAAAAAAAACAATGTTTTCATCTCTTGTAGGAAAATGTACTATTTTTGTACAACAAAATAATAGCAGATTCTTGTATGAGCTTAGAATGAAGGCAATTCTTCACGAGGTTGAAGTTTCCCGAAACGAGCGTAGCGAGTGGAGGGAAGCATCCCAGTGAAGAATTTCCATCATCCTAAGCGAATACAAGATGCTATTTTATCCACGACTGTAAAATATTTCGTTTAATTTCCAGTTTTCATGCAAAAATTTGTATCGCCATATTGAAATAAAAACATCAAAGATAGAGAAAAACAAAACAAGTTTTTTGTTTAATTTGTTAGGGGAATATTTAATCAAGAGACGCGGTAGTGTCTTGCGCGCCATGTTTTGAAAGACACTACTAGTATATATACTGTGCACCGAATAGGTTTTAAAGGTTAAAATTTTCATTTCGAATAATTTGCATTTTTTCTACAACTGTATTCAAAGTTATCAATAAAAGTATATATATTATTTAACTATATGTTTCTCATTAGTAAAAAAAAAGTCAGCATTCATGCTTTTTTCTGAAAGTTTATAAAATCAAAATTTTGCTTTCCCAAACTTTTAGTAAAATTAAAATGTTTTTACAAATTTTTATACCACGTTGTTAGCATTGATATGAATGTAGTAATTTAGTATCATTTTGGCGAATTTTCAAAAACCAACCAAATGTACAGAATTGAAAAACACAAAATTATGCGAATTGAAATTTATTATCCCTCAATATTGGTAATATTTAACAACAGTTAAAAAACTTAAACACGAACCCAGATTAGTTTGCAAACATATATGTTGTTGTTTTCGATAAAAATATTTGTTATGTTTGTATCCAGAAAACACATCAAATGTTTTATTAATATATTAAATGGAAGTTGGTAATTATAAAAGTATGTATTAGAAAAAAGAATATATTTAGAATATGCTTTCAGTAAAAAGACCTATTATTGATGTGTTAAGAAAACGATGTTGTGAAAACATGTATTTGGTCTATTATGTAAATTTGTTATCTGAGAGAACCCAACAAATGTTATATCGATAATAAATTTTAATTTTTATTTCATTTTATTTTAGAACGTTGGTAGTTATTTTGAAGTGATGAGATTAAAAAATAATTTAGTACACTATAAAATTTTGTGTTTTTAAGCTTTATGAGATATAAAGAAAAGAATTTGAGAAAATTTTATTATTATTTTAAGGGTTCCGTACTTCGAAAAAAAACAAAACTCTTATGGTGAGGACTTGATTGTTTATTATCCATTATTCACAACGACTTTCTCACTGAAAATGAAAATATTTGTATTTACGAATATTTATGTGGTAAGATAAGGCGAAAATGACAAATATGTGCCGATTTCGAGATTGAGGTGATATATAACCGTAAAAACTGAAATTTTTTAAAACTTTCAGTCAATCATAGACTATAAAGCTTATGGAAGACACTAATGGTACTTGGCTGAACATAATCAAGAATTTTTAAAAAAATTGTTTAATTGCGAAACACTTAATTTTACATCTTTTTTCGCACAATGTTGTTTTGTTTATTATTTATTTAGAGTAAATAACAATCGATTTAAGCTTTTATGCTATCCTCAAGAACTTTTATAAAATTGTTATGTTAATTTTTTAAAATTATTAGTCAAAGACTATAGTTTTTATGTGTATGTGTATGTGTTTCCGTTGTATGTAATAATTTTATTAATTTTCGAATGCATTGCTTTAGACTTATTTTCGAATATTTCTTTTACTTTTCCATGAGTTGTTCATGTCATGAGTTGAGACCTGTTTACATAAAAACGATACTTTTATTTTTTAAAATATTGCACCTAGGTCCTAGATTGATAAAAAATCGAGAGTAAAGTTCTCTGTAGAAAACATTTTATATGGATAATAATAATTTGATTCTCCCATATTATATTATAACTTTACAAAAAACAATCAAATCGTCGCAAAAACAACCAAAAGGCTGTAAATAAGCCGCGCCATGTTTTTCTTTAGCTTGAAACTATCATTTTAACTATAACAAATTAAATTCTTGTATCTCATTCTTTACAAAAACTTCTCAAATCATAAAGCACTAGTTATAAAATTTCTTAATGGCATTTTGTTTTCTAAACATCTAGCTATATTATATAATTTAAGTAATACTCTAGAACTACATATCATAATTCTAAAATATATAATAAATATGCACATATATTAAAATTTATTTAAGCAGAGGAAATATAATTTATTTTTTTTCTATAAAAAACCGCTCACTTTCACTTACATATTTCTTGAACAAAAACCTTGGCGCGACCTTTTCTCAATTAATTTAATAATGTCATTCCTAAGGTCTATTTTCAGACGACTGTGAAAAGCCGATGAATTCAACAGTGGACTTCTAATTATATTAATTAAGTCAGTATCATATTTTCTACAATTTTCCTGAAGTATAGTAATCTATTTGAAATTCCCTTTATATTATTACGGTATGCTTAATTTTATATAAGACATGATTTGCTGTAAGAATATCTAGCAAATGGCAACTATAACAATATAACGATGACTATGAAATAACATTATCAATAAATTTCTATTCGTACTGAATTTTAACATTCATTGATATTCATTTAAGATTGCTATTGAATCAATGGTTATTTCAATATAATGTTGATTATGAGTCAACCATAGTCACTATGCGGTTGGCTTTATTGTCATATTAAGAAAAGGTCGCACCAAGGTTTTTGTTCAAGAAATATGTAAGTGAAAGTGAGCGGTTTTTTATAGAAAAAATATAAATTATATTTCCTCTGCTTAAATAAATTTTAATATATGTGCATATTTATTATATATTTAAGAATTATGATATGTAGTTCTAGAGTATTACTTAAATTATATAATATAGCTAGATGTTTAGAAAACAAAATGCCATTAAGAAATTTTATAACTAGTGCTTTATGATTTGAGAAGTTTTTGTAAAGAATAAGATACAAGAATTTAATTTGTTATAGTTAAAATGATAGTTTTAAGCTAAAGAAAAACATGGCGCGGCTTATTTACAGCCTTTTGGTTGTTTTTGCGACGATAAACTATAGAGCTGTTAAAGAATTTTAATCAAATTCACTAGTTGTGGAATGAATACAATTACAATGGAAGGCATACGCATGGAAAGCATATATTCTTTAGTAGCCGTGGATAAAAATATATTCTCAAGGCGTTTTTGTTTGTTTAATTTATAATATAGAAATCAAAATTAAGTATATAAGATACAATTTGAAAATAAACGTAGTTTAAGAAAGGATTCTAAGATAATCAGTTTAAGTCGACAGTTTAATAATATAATTTAAGAATAGCAGTACAAGTAAACACACGCAATAATATAAGTTTGAGTTCAGATATAGTTTTGAAATAAATTGTAAGTAAAAACAGCCTGTCTTTGAGTACAGTTACAGATTTTTTTAGTCAAAAATCATACAAATCTATCTGTGTGTATATGTGTTAAGTTAAAAGAATAGTGCAAAATTATATTTAAACAAACACAATGGAAACAATTAAAACTAGTGCAAATTAAATAAAAATAAATTAAATAAATAAAAAATTCTTCTATTTTATGATAAACCAAAGTTAAGTGTTTCATTTTAAATAAATAAAAAGTCGGACAAGTGCGAATAAAATTCGCTCGCCAAGGGTTTCGTCAATGTAAAAGAACACAATATCAAAAATAAATGACATAAAGTTATGTTGTAAAGTCCTTATATCGCACAGACTATGGACGCATAACAGAATAAATGTTTAATCGTAAACTTCAATTGTAAATGTCAATCACATCTACATTGATCAAAAATGTTACTTCAGTTTAAATCTTATCCATAGCTATTTATGTTAGCTAAAGAAAGATTTAACCAGTATTTTAATGGTCTTTTTTATCAATAACTAAAAAACTGTGCATCGCAGAATTTTAAAAAAGGTTGCAATGTTTCTTAAATTCTTAAAGTGTTCTTTCAAATGACACCCCAGTCGTTTGGTTCCAAAAAATTTTTTTAGATTTAGATTTTAGATTTTTTCAAATTTTTTTACTGTGTACCGGAAAATTCTAAAAAAAATTGCAATGTTTTGGAAATTTAGTGCTCTTTCAAATGATACCCCACTCGCTTGGGTCAAAAAAAGTTTTTTTTTACCCCCCTTACACCCATCCCCTAAACACACAGAAATATAATTATTTGAGAGTTCGCTATAATTTTCGTTTAACATATAGTAAATTTCCTGTCTCTATGAATTTTTTCAATTTTTTCTGTCTATCAGTGTCGAAACGTAGGGGGGGGGGCGGTCTGGAATTTGCACATTTTTTAGAATAACTCAAAAACAGTGTACCGCAAAATTCTAAAAAAATTGCAAAGTTTCTGAAATTCGGTGCTCTTTCAAATGACACCCCACTCGCTTGGGTCAAAAGAGTTTTTTTTCACACTTCCCCACCCCAATCCCTTAAAAGCACAAAAATATAATTATTTGAGAGTTCGCTATATTTTTCGTGCAGAGTTTATCAAACTTCCTGTCTCTGTGAATTTTTTCAAATTTTTCTCTAATTAGGCTCGAAATGCAAGGGGGGACCAACTTTTTGTGTCAATTTATTGATAATAACTCAAAAACTATGCATTGCAAAATTCTAAAAAAAATGGCAATATTTCTAAAATCAAGTTATGAGTATCTGCCACTTTTCTATATTTTTCATTAAAAACCTACTCAATTTTCTATCATTCCAAATATATTTCAAGATTTTCGATGAAGTAGGGTTGGAGTTATTCGGGGCAATAAAACATCCAGAAAACGTCATTTTTCAAAAATTATACAAAAAATGGTGAGGTGTAAAATTCTAAAATATATTTTTAAATAATGCTGAAATGAAGCCCTTTCATATGATACCCTACTCGTCTCGATAAAAAAATGTATGTTTTCAAAGGCTTTACATCGTACCTCTTTAAAACAAACGAACACAACTTTATTTATTTTTTAACCCACCATCTTGTGTGGATAAATTAGTTTTATAAGCACCTCAAATTTTAAGTTCATCGGATTAATGGTTCACGAGATAATCGAAATAATGTGAAAAACACGTTGTACTCTCACCAATAGTGTTCCGTATAAAAAACGTAACCCTAAAAACCACGTACATCACACATTCCTTGATCATGCGATGCGACGCACTTCTTCTTCAATGATTAAAGCCCATACAAAGAGTTATATGATGTCTTGAATCTTCGAGTAAGCAATAACGTGGCATCATCAAGAAATACTTCACAGCCAACATTGAGGGTGCTACCGTTGACTGAATAGAGTTTATCCGCCTGCAGCACCCCTAAGATATCCCCTCGACTAGTGATATCTCACTGCTATTGCCAGTGGTATGTGATATCTCACGTTAGCTCGTATGTCAATAGCTGGGACTGGAGTACGCGGGACGTTGTCACCCCCGTAGATCAAAAATAAAAAAAATTTACATAAATAAAAACAAATTGATCTCTCCTTCTCTATACGGGAAGGACAACTCAGCTTCTTTATCAGATCTTTTTCATTCTTTATTAAATTTAAGAGTAGTTTACAAATCAAATGTACATTTTCATGTATCATGCATATACAGACATTGTGTGTTCCAGTGGGTCCAGCTAAAATGTATTCCTTATGTAAGGACCTTTGGTTTCCAACAGATCCAAGGCGAATTCTACAAGTCGCCTTGATGCCTTTAATTCATCCTGGATACGTTCATTTGACCAAAAATAACGTGGTAGAGTTAGGAAACAAAAACACTTGCTCTGATGTAGAACTGGCATTTTTAAATTAATGTTTGAGGATCATAAGACATGAGGTATATTCAAATTCCTTATTCCTTTTTTGCCCCAATCAATATTCTCGGGGATGTTCAATCCACAAAAGTTTAAAAAAGACGTTGTGGAACCTAGGTCTTAAAGGAATCTATGTATTGTTGTGACACATATTGTAATTCCTATAACAAAACACTTTTTATTAAAAAAAAATAATGTTCGGTTCGGTTTTACAATGTTGCTAACAATCAGAAATGCGGATATTTACCCATTCTTATAAAATGTAACATACATTGTATACTGATGTAAATTGGAATGTTTAAACATAAAACACTGCATATGTTGCTATTGTGTTTTTTCAGTGTAAGTCAAAATTTTCTTACCGACCAATACATTTCGATATCCTTGGATGACTTTTCTTCTGTGTCTAAATTAATTAACGCTCGTGTTCCCCACGGCTCAGTTTTATCCCCAACTCTATTTGTAATTTATTCAACGAACTGTTGAAAATCACCAGTAAACCAATAAAAAGGTTTGCAAATGATGGTACACGGCACAAGTCATTCGTTTTTCTATATCTTCAAAGGGTAAAATGTACGATCGAGTAAATCCCGCCCAGAGAAAAACTGCCATAAATGTAAACAAGGATCTAGAAAAAGTCGCCGATTGTGGTGATAAAAATTTAGTCAATTTTGATTCCACCAAAACACAGCTATTGATTGTTCCCAGATCAAAGACCGAGTTCCCCAACAATATTTGAATTAGTATGTGTGATGAAGAAATAGACGAATGTGAAGGCGTTCGTTTAATGGGAGTCACAATCTTCAATAACTTACTATGGAACGATCAAATAATGACGATGGCAAAAAGCGCGTCAAAAAAACTTGAGGAGATTCAATAGATGTAAAAAATATTTCACTCCATATCAATCAATTACTTCAAATTTATAATTCCTATATTCTTTTAGCAGTATTGTTTTCAAGTTTGGGGCGCTGTCTGTTTTCATCCTAGCTCTTTTGGACTTTGTTCAAAAGCGTTCTATGCGAATTAAGGGTGATCGAAATTTAACATTACATACTGATACCCTAAAACACCATCGCACTGTTGCTGTTCTCGTTGTTTTTTATAAATATCGTCACCAACAGAGATCGGATGAAATCTTACCTTTCAACCTTATTCTTTCCCCGTTTTACACGTCAATCGGTTTAACATAACATACATTATTAATCAATAAATAAATAAACAAATTAATAATATGTTTCTATTAAATATTTGGGTTAGACATTGGGGTTATTTTATCAATTTTACATAATACTTATTGTAAAGTTTTATAGTAACGTTTAGTTTTAGTAGTTTTGCTGACAATAACCTAAAATAAAAAATTTACTTTCCTAATCATTTTATATAGAAAGTAATTTTTATTTCAACTTGACGTAGACAATTCAGTGAACATATGAAAAAATTTACACATAAATAAAACTCTTATATAGCTAGTAAATTTCGAATTATATCACCGATTCGATTCGAATACATACATCTCTTTTCTTCTATTGAATATTCCGTTCCATATAATTAATTTATGTATATTATCTAGTTCTTTTATATCCCAAAGTTACATCAATAATGATTTTTGATTTGATTTATTTGTCAAATAAAAAGCCACAAATACACATATTTTTAGGTAGATTTCATATAAAAATCTACCTATTGCAATGGGCTTCATCTCGGAATTTCGGAAAAATTTTGATGCCAAACGACTATATGTGATAAGCGGAGATGGAAAAACAAAAAAAAAATTATATATATATATATATATATATATATATATATATATATATATATATATATATATATATATATATATATATATATATATATATATATATATATATATATATATATATATATATATATATAACGATATGAGGTATAACGGAATTTAGCGGCACTCTCACGGTCGCATTTTTCGACCTACATCAAAATAATTTTCTGTGTATGTTTCGGCAAATAATGTCTTAGACTAGTTCGTGAACTGGCCATATCCGGGTACCGGTTAAGCGGCTAGAGCATAAAAAGTCAAATAATCTAGGGCGCTATAACTTCCGTTTTAATAATAATATTTTAATAAAATTTAAAAGTATTGAATATTTGAACCTTTTTTTATCATTTTTATCCAGATGACTACTTTGGCGTTTCAGGTTCTTCAAAAATCAGCTGTTTTAAAAATTTACTAAACTTTGCTGCCCTTGATCTAGCTGAAATGGCCAAGCTCATATTTGAAAACTTTTTTTCAAGTACTTAAAATATAAATCTTTCCAAAATTTTCAAAAATAATAGTTTAAGTCTAACGGTTGAGACCCTACGGCTGTTGAAATGAAAACAAACGCAAAAGGCTATGCTTTCATCATGTTTCAGTTTATGTTATTTAAATTCATCTTAGCTTTTAAACATACTTTTCAACTATAGCCTCAAAAAATTTCAGCTTTCTAACCCAAAACGTTCCATTTTTATAAGCATTATAATGCAACCCTTACAAGAAAAATATCAACCCATTTAATACCATAGAAAAATTATCAAAATCTCTTTTGTTTTTATTTTTTTTACTAAGTAACCGTTTGAAAAAAGATTAAATAAGAACAAAAAAACACAACAACAAAAGATGATTTTGAAATAAAATTGTTTGATAATGTTTGATTATAAATTATGTGTGATGGTATAATTGTAGTTGTGACGTTGTTCATTTGATCTTTGGTGGATTTAATATGTTATTAAAAGTAGTTTAAACCAACCTAAATAAAACTGTTCCGAAATTGTATTGATGGAGTTAGTTCGGATAATGTATTTAATTTGGTTCGATAATTTTTTTGAATTATTCTGTTTCTACTTATATTTTTTATTTAAACTAATCTGACTTATCTAATTTTATTTGGACACAAAACCGTCTGACCTCGAAATCTACCTATTTCTAGCGGATATACCTGCCGCTGGGATTTTTAATTATTATTTTCAATTAGGTGCCTCGATTCGCAAACATATGTCCAAAAATCTTAGCTTTACGTCCTTGCATTATAATGTGTAGTTTTTTTTTATTTTTTTTTTTTTATTAATTAATTGGACAT
The DNA here is from genome assembly GCA_963693315.1 of Diogma glabrata. Taxonomy (NCBI): domain Eukaryota; kingdom Metazoa; phylum Arthropoda; class Insecta; order Diptera; family Cylindrotomidae; genus Diogma; species Diogma glabrata. The sequence goes on from CAVNZG010000195.1 coordinate 412,199, forward strand.
GTTTAGCACACTAAACATGAATTATTCATTGTTTAGACTCTTTGAATATCCGAAGATACCATGTCAACTATAATGGAAGGAGATGAGGAAAATGGAAGGAATGGGGATATAGGGATAACTATACTAATTGTTTTAAATGATGATGAACATTTACTTTAAATGCCTGAGGGGAAAATTCATCGGGAAATACAGAGGAAGGCATTGAGTTCCACAATTTGGCCACTCTATTAAAATAGTCGTTCTGGAAGGACACAGTTCTAAAACGAGGTATTTGTTCAACAAATGTATGAGATAACTCGGCAGCTCTTGTTTGTCGATTATACTGCGCACATGATGGAAGGATGTTTTGAATTTCTTTAGAGGAGAATTCGCTTAAGTTATATTTATAGTAGATTGACAATTCAGCCACATTTCTTCTGTGCTGGAGTGAATCAAGCTAGTCCGTTAGTTCGGTATCACCAATCAACCGTATTGCTTGTCTCTGTACAGAGTCTAGACATTTTATTGTTGACTGACAAGCACCTCCCCAAACATGACAGCAGTACTCCATACATGGACGAATAAAGGACTTGAAGATTAGCAAAATTTGCTCGGGATTGAAATACTTTTTACATCGACTCAAGAATCCTAATTTTTGCATTGCAGATTTAGCGAGGTTGAACACATGTTTATTCCATTTCAGGGTATTTTGAATATCCACTCCAAGAAGTCCAACTTATTCAACCTCACGCAATTCCTCGTGGTTTATTTTAATAGGGAAGTTTTTATGTCGCTCTATTCGTGAAAGACAGCATAGTTTGGTTTTGGTTGGATTAAATAAAACAAGATTACGATCTCTCCATTCCATTATACGCTCCAGATCTTTGTTGATAGAATCAATTAGCAGCTCTCTATCAGTGGTAACTGCATTATGAGATCGAAATTTAGGAGATGCATGTGATGCGTGCAATGTGCTGTCATCAGCAAAACTGTAGATTGGGTGCACTGTGGAAATAAGTAAGTCATTAATGTATAGAAGAAGCAAGGTTGGTGAGAGTGCAGAACCTTGGGGAACCCCAGCATTGGTTGTGAAAATATTGGATGTGATACCATCTAAATTAACATGAAATTGGCAACCTGTAAGAAAACTATGAATCCATGAGACAGTAAGATGGTCTATGCCATAAGATTTTAATTTAGCTATGAGATTTTTATGCCACACTTTATCAAATGCTTTAGAAATGTCAAGTGAAATACTGAATGTTTCACCATGGTTTTCCAGCGATTTGTTCCAGAGATGGGATACGTAGGCTAACAGATCACCTGTTACATGACTTCTACGAAAACCATACTGTTTGTCATCAATAATTCGCGACACTTCTAAATAATCTATTAAATTGTAGTTAACATTTTTTTCAAATATTTTAGCTAAAACCGACAGAATTGCAATTGGTCTATAATTGTTAGGATCTATGTTACTGCCTTTCTTTGGTATGGGTTGAACGTTGGCCAGCTTCCAAGAGTCGGGAAATATTCCGGTTTTATAAGATAAATAGAAAATTTTTGTTAAAATTGGAGCTAGTTGCCTAGCAATGTTTTTAAGAATGAGGGGTGGAATACCGTCGGGGCCAGCAGATTTGTTGATATTGATAGAAAGAAGCATTTTCCGGACAATATTACAACGAAAAATAATTGGTTTCATTTTCGTTACAACTGGGGGAATGAGTGTAGGAGAATGGGGAGGTTCAACTATGTTTGAGTTTTTTGCGAATATACGACCCAAAAGATCCGCCTTCTCTTTCGAGTCGCTCACGGGAATGTCATTCAGAACTAAGGTTGGAATAGAGGATCGAGTAAAATTGCTCTGGACTGATTTAACTGCCTGAAAGAAACTACGTGAGCCAGATGGGTGCTCGGCGAATTTCTTTGCTTTCTTCTGGATAAACGCATCTTTGTCCAAGTCTATTTTGCATTTACTAATATTTCTGGCTTTCTTATAGGCGCTATGGGTTTCAGATGTTTTATTAGCAATATATGTCTTAAATGCTTTGCGTTTATTCCTCACTGCCTCATCAACATCGCGCGTGAACCAAGGCTCAGTTTTAGGAGTGATTAATCGATTTGGAATAAACCGCCGCATTCCGTCTTTTATGATTTCGGACATTCTTATTGCCGATGTGCTAGGATCTTGATCAACACAACAAATAGTTTTCCAAGGTGTTTCATCATAAAAGTTTCTCAGTCTCTCCCAGTTGGCGCGTTTATAGTTCCAAACGCGACGAGGATTTGCTTTAATTTGTGTCGGTGATGTAAATTGCACTATTGCTGATATTAGTAGATGGTCCGATGTTCCGAAGGGTTGTTCAACTTTTGTCTTCGTAGTATCTGGTTCGTTTGTCAAAAACAGATCCAGCAAATTATTGTTATGATGTCAATTGTCTGAGATTCTAGTGGGGCACTCTATCATTTGCGTCAAACCGTGATAATCTGCGAGTATCAGTTCGGCTTGTCTTCCTACGTCGTCAGTGCGCGATGAATACTTAAGCCATTCTTTATTATGAATATTAAAGTCTCCAAGAATGGCCAGTCTTGCTTTGGGGTAGTCCGTGTTAATCTTGTCTAGATTAGCCGATATTTGATCGAAAAAGGGACATCCTGGGGGAGAATTTGGGGATCTATATAATCCTATTATAAACATAGTTTCATCAACACCTGAGATCTTCAGTGCTATAGAATTATGGTGCTTAGAGTTCAACTCGTAGGCCTTAATTCTCATACATGAAAGTGAATCTCGAACAAATACGCAGACACCATGCTTGTTATAAAAGGAATGTTCCAATTCGTAACTAGGTATCCGGTATTTATCGGGATCCAACTTCGATGCTTTGCCACTAACAATTGTTTCGGTAAGAAACAATATGTCAGGTTTATTTTTTTCGATGTAGTGATGAACCTCGTTTAGATTCGCATTGAGACCTCTTATGTTGGTGAAGTCAATGCTAAGCTGTTGGTTCACTCACCGGCCATTTTGTTGAGACAAAGACTTGCCCTTTGACATTGCAGGCATAGCTACTGAAATTCGGCCAGGCCTAAATTTCAACACTAAACAGTACAAAAGAAACTGGGTATTTCTGTCCCAAAACACGATAGCAGATTTCATGCAACAGTAGCACGATAACAGAAAAGCAAAAAAAATGGGGACACAAAATACAATAACAAAATTGAAGAGTACAAATAAAGGGTTAAATTCGAAATTCCTAACTTTTGTCAAAAAAAGACATTTCGTAATCAACTAACTGATATTTTCCAACTCCTAAAATAAGTCCGAGGTGGGAGGAGCTAGATCATGTCAAAAAACTTCACAAAAATGAGAATCTCAATCAATCCAAAATCGCTAACAACTAAAACAAAATTTTTGGTTTTCTGTTACCAATTTATGCTTTAAAATAATAAATAAATTTATTACATCAAAGCAATAAAAGGTAAAATTTTACCTGCCTCCCTCTTGGTAATAGTGAGCACAAAATACCAAATAATTTTTTAATAAAGAACAATCTCACCAATTATATAATTGTACGCGTCCGCTCTTCAACACTTTTATTTTTCATTATAGTTTTAATAATTGTAAACTATATTTAATATTTCCAATTTGATATAAATAAATAAAAACACTTCTATTTAACTTTATAAAAAATATCACCACTTTTATTTTTATATTAATAATTTTATTATTTACAAAAATCGATTTGTATTTAACCAAGTTAACAAGACAAGTGATTAAAAATTTTCTAATCTAAATATTATAATATTATGATCGAATGCAGGTACAGTTACATTATTTTCTCTTCTCATCGACCACCACACACACATATATTTATAAAACAATTATTAGGACAGGGATGTAGAACCAAGAACTCTACAGGACTCCCTTCCTTTAAAAAAAATATAAACAGGAAGAGAATAAATTAATTAACTAGAAAAATTATGAATTATCTAAAGTGAACAAAACATACATTAAATTCCTCCGAAGAATGACCCCAATGCAACAAAATGTAACTGACTGATTGGTGTATCACAGGATGAAACTAAGTGAATTAGTCCTGTGAATTTTCCTGGTTTGTAGTCAAAACCGCTAAAATGAACTTTACAGCGTTCATAGATCTAGCCAGCGGAGTAGCTGAAGCTAGAGTGTGTTTGACTATAATCTTCATCTTGAGGAGTTGTCGAGGCGTGTGATATGAACTTTAAAGCGTTCATAGAATTAGCCAGCGGGCTTGCTGAAGCTAAGACACGTGTGACAAAAACAAACCATAGAAAATGTTGATCCTACCATGTGAGTCTGGTAAGTGGATCAATGCTTGAAAAAGGCCAAGTGAGTCTGGCCCAGTGTATGATTGGATGAAGAGGCCAAGTGAGTCTGGCAATAAGTGGACAATTTGTCTAACATGGAATAAAATATTCCGACAAATTGTTGAATAGTAGGGAAAACTCAATGATGTGACAGCATCAGTCAGTTGAGTTTAAAAAATTTTTGTTGGATGCTATTATTGATGGTATTTACATGATTTTCATCAAACACCATCAAATACATAGCTGTGTGGAATTAGCCAGATGAAAATGGCGAAAAATCCTGTTGATGTTTGTGTTTTTCCGTTGAGGAATAACACCATCAAAATTTAAGGATTTGACCTGGGGTTTTAGAAATAAAAATGCATAGCATGGTTTGTTTGAGCCATAGCTCAATGTTGACCAAAAATGATAGGTCCCATGTATATCTACTAAGTTAGTAAAATTACTGACTTCGGAGGAAGGAAAAAAAATGGTATCAAAAAAATTTTTTTTTTTACTACGCCACGGTTTGACTTTATGCAAGTCAACGTTTTGAGTTGAATCGAATTCTTGTCCTAAGCTTGTTTGCTTTGGCATTGCTTAAAGAAAGGAAATACTAATCTTTCAAATAAGATTTGTATTGTAATATAACACTTTTATATTTAAAATACGAAATTACAAATATGACTAAATAACTTCCGTATTTGTATGTACTATTTGTATTGTATATTATATTCAATTAATAAATCAAAGTTTATTTCAAACAATTTTGTATTTATTTGTGTGTATATATTTTCCTTTAATAAAAATAATTTGTTTTGTTTTCAATAATCTATTTGTTATTGAAAAAAACTGTAAAATAACGTCAATATATTTTTAATATGAAAATACCGTCAATTAAATGCATTCAACATTTCCAAAAAAATCATATTTGAATAAAAAAATTTTTTTTCAAAAACACAAATCTTCATTCAATTTTAATATGTGTGTGCAGGATAATTAAATTGAGAAAATAAAAGAATATAAATGTACTCACCGCTTTCCGAATTTTACTACAAGAAATATGTTAAGAATGTTTTTTTAATTATTTTATAGTAAATTCCGCGATGTATTTGTTGTAATGTTGACTTGTTGAAATTGAATGTTGAAAATGTTAAAAAATTGAATCCAACTATAATTACTGTAGTTTTATATTCACTGTCGCGATGTTTGTTGGTAATATTATATGTACTTCTATTACAACACCACAAAAAAATGAAATTACAACTGATTTGCTAGTTTGTTGATTTATTGATTACAGCTGATTTGTTAATTTTAAAGACGATTATTTGCTTGATGATGTTATGTGATAACGTAGTTTATATACTTGTTGTAAATTATGATTAGTATATTTGTTGTAAATAGGTGATTTATTTATTTGTTATAAAATTTATAGGTGTTCAGGTTGCAGTTATTCCAAAAACATGTTAGAAAATGTCGAAATTGTAATTTTTTTTACTCGTATTATTAGTAAAACTAAACTGTACGTACCTTTTACCTGGTACGTATTTTGTACGTACCAGATTTCCTAAAACACAGCCTTTTAATTTATTTGATCAAACTTATCCAAAATCTAAGTTTGTGATCAACGGCGGCTAGCAATATTTTAGCGTCCAAATAACGGGGTCACCATTCATAGTTTTAATAATTGTAAACTATATTTAATATTTCCAATTTGATATAAATAAATAAAAACACTTCTATTTAACTTTATAAAAAATATCACCACTTTTATTTTTATATTAATAATTTTATTATTTACAAAAATCGATTTGTATTTAACCAAGTTAACAAGACAAGTGATTAAAAATTTTCTAATTTAAATATTATAATATTATGATCGAATGCAGGTACAGTTACATTATTTTCTCTTCTCATCGACCACCACACACACATATATTTATAAAACAATTATTAGGACAGGGATGTAGAACCAAGAACTCTACATCATAAACATTAACACAAACACTATAACACTTATTAGCTACTACACTTGCTAACACTTATTAACACTTATAACACTATTATTTATCTATTTTCGATTATTTTTGTTTTTTTGCTCTTTTTCTTTTAAAATTTAGGAGACGTCGACTCGTCTGACTCCAAATGATGAATGAGCAGAATTTTTATGCCAGCGAATTTTTGACAGATAGGACGCAGCAAGAGATAAAAGATGAGACAAAAAGTAAAACAGAGATGCATTATTTATTTTGGGATAAATTTGTTTTCAAAACCATTATATTAGTTAAATTTCTACTTCTAGTTCGTACCATTTGTTTGTTGTGATATTTGTTTCCATAGGCGTCGTTATTTTTATTATAATTATTTTTAATTATCAAAATTTTGTTACATTGCCTACAAAATCACTAATATTTTTACTAGTTTTTGGTTTTCTATTATAATTGGTTGAATTTCAATAGTAATTTATTAAGTTTATGCGTTTTTTTTTGTCCATTTCAATGGGACCCCAATAGTTATTTTTAATATTTTAATCGAGACACTGAATATGCAAACAATATGCGCATGTGCATGCGCATGTGCAAACAATATGCGCATAACAAACAAATTTCGTGTTCGCTGGCAAAAAAATGTTACTATACTATTTTAAGGAAAGACGAAAACAGCTTTTTATTGCAAATGAAATATGAACAACTTTCAACATTTTACATTAAAAAGAAAAAGGTAATATTTAATAATTTTTAGGCAACCAAAATAACTAAACTTTTCTTAACGATGTATAAGAATATTTATTTGTTTCACTATGTAGGACAAAAAATGATCAGTGGCGAAGCGTCGGTATAGACACACTAGACAGTGTCTACCCAAACATAATATAAATATGAAAATTTATTTTCATATTGTTCGCATAATGTCGACTTAATACTATTTTGTCAAACGTTCAAAGAAAATCATTAAGTTTTAATACAATAATTACAACAAAAACAATTCAGCTATGTTCCTGAAACTTTAATACAAAGGCTTCCCAGTTTCATGTACAAACAAACAGAAATGTTTTTCTCACGCAATAGACGTTTCAAATTATGACTACCGTAATAAGCAATAGCAACAACAACAAATTTTCAACTTTCGTTCCTTCTTGGATAGACAGTTTTGTTTATGTCTATTTCTGTTTATGTCTATTTCTGTTTATATATTTTGTTTCCAAATTTTTTTAGAAACATAATATGGGAAACATTTTTGACAAAAATTGTAATTATTAGTTAGATGTTTCTTGAGCAATTTTTTGTGTGATTCCGTATTCGATTCCAAGACTTATGAATAACAGGAACAGTTGGAAAATAAATTTGAATCTTTGATTTTGGAATAATTTTTGGAACATTTTTAGAATTTTGAAAATAGTTTCAATCTTTGATTTTGTTATAATTTTTGCAATATTTTTAGCATTTTCGGAAAAATTTGAATTTTTAATTTTCTTATATTTCTGTTGTTTTTTTTAGAATTTTTTTTTTTTTAAATATATGTGAATTTTTATTTTTTTTTAAGAAAAGATTCACCTTTTCTCACCAGTTTTTCTTTTTTGAAACAGTGTTTTCATTTTTGTAAGTTTTTTTCAAAATATTTTTAAATTGTATAATTTTCCATTTTTTTGTTATTTTTTGTTATGTTAGTATTTTATTTTGTTGGACCTGGGGATAGCTTCGCAGTAAAGCAGAAACGCGTCGTCATAATAAAATAAAAAGGAATGTTTTAAAAGAAATAAAAAAATTTTGGACTACAACGATTAAAAACAATTTATATTTATATTTCTTGCAATAATCTTCGAATTTTGAAAATAGTTTCAATTTTTGATTTTTTAATAATTTTTAGAAAATTTTTGGAATGTTGCAAAAGTTTAAATTTTGGATTTTATTATAGTTTTTGGAATATTTTTAGAATTTTGAAAAAGTTTATTTGTACTTTTTAGCCGACTTCCAAAAAGAAAGAGGTTCTGTGTTTCACTTGGGTTTTTTTTATGTCTATTGATGTTTGTTAACCGATTTCTCAAAAACGGCTCATTCGATTTTAATGATTTAAATTGCATTCTATTTAAGTAGATGCCGAAATGGTCCGATATATTTTTCTATGACATAAAAATACCCGTTTTCTAGAAAAACGAAAAAAAACTGTGTTTTTTTTATAAATGTTGATGTATGTTTGTTTACCGATTTCTCAAAAACGGCTTATACGATTTGGATGATTTAAATTGCATTCTATTAAGGTTGCTTTGGGTTCACCATTGTATCTCCTCTTCGTGGACTTCGAACGCGCCTTCGACTCAATCAACAGAAGCGCGACATGGAAGACCCTTTGTGAAATGGGCATCCCGAAGAAAATAGTTGATCTAATCAAAGAAATGTATCGGGATGCTGCAAACAGAATACAATACAAAGGACAGCAAAGTGATGAATACTACAACCACCGAGGAGTGAGACAAGGCTGTGTACTATCCCCGCTACTATTCTTAATAGTACTAGATAGTATCATGAGAAAGCTCGATGATGCAAGTTCAAATGGAATTCAATGGAATACAACAAGACGGCTCAATGATCTAGATTACGCAGATGACATCTGCCTACTTACACACACACATACGGACATGCAGCAGAAAATACAGAAGCTATCAACCCTTAGCACATGAAGTTGGTCTCAACATTAATATCAGAAAAACAAAGGCTATGAGATTGAACACCAAAACGATAACACCAATTACCATCAACAATACACAAGTTGACGAAGTTGACAAATTTGTGTACCTTGGTTGTACTGTAGCAAAAACAGGCGGGACTGAAGGAGATATCAGTCAGCGTTGTAACAAAGCCAGAAATACGTTCAATATGCTTCACAAGATCTGGAATGCATCCGTCCTGTCAAGAAAGACAAAGCTACGAATGTTCAATGCATGTGTCAAGTCAGTACTGCTGTATGGGTGTTAAACGTGGAAACAAACAAGAAAGATCACAAATAAACTACAGGTGTTTGTGAACAAATGCCTGAGAAGACTGATCAAATGCTTCTGGCCAAACACCATCAGTAACCAGGAACTTCTACGGCAGACAGAGCAGTTAGACATTGAGACCGAGATAAAACAAAGAAAATGGAGATGGATAGGACATACACTGAGAAAATCAGTCGAAGATATAACAAGGATGTCCCTAGAGTGGAATCCACAAGGTAAAAGGAGAGTTGGAAGACCACCCATGACGTGGAAGAAAACGGTGCTAGCTGAAGCAAAACAAATTGGCAAGACATGGGGTGAACTGAAAGCGATTGCCCCCAACAGAGTTAGATGGTCCAGTCTAGTAGACGCCCTATGCTCCTAAATGGAGATAAAAGAAAAAAAAAAAAAAAAAAAAGTTGCTTTGGAGATTAATCTGCATTTTTTTCTATGATGTGAAAAATATATTTTTTCAGTAAATTGGAAAAAGCTGAATTTTTAATGCCTGTTCACTGATTTCTCAAAAATTACTCATTCGATTTGGATGATTTAAATTGTATTCGATTAAGATAAATGCCGAAGTGGTCCCATATTTTTTTCTATGACGCAAAAAATACCGTATTTCAGAAAGTTGAAAAAATCTGTATTTTTCTATATATATTCACCGATTTCTCATAAACGACTCATTCGATTTGAATGGTTTTAATTGTTTTCTATTTGGGTGGATTTTGAGAAAGTCTCGTATTTTTTTCTAAGATGCGAAAAATAGCGTTTTTAAAAAAAAACTGTATTTTTTATGTATTTTCGTCGATTTCTTCGAAACTGCTTATTGTATTTGGATGGAGCTGTATTATATTGCTTTAGATTCCGAGTTGCTCCAATATAATTTTCTATAACAGGAAATTTACCTTTTTTCTCAAAAAATCGAAAAATCATTGATTACTTGATTGTCATTGATGAGTACATTCCGAGACTTAGTTATTACTTCAAAAACGCCTTTTAAACCGACATTTGGGTATAAAACCAAGCTAAAAAATGGAAAAATAAAAAACTTTTAAAAAACAAATAAACCGACTTCAAAAAACACAAAAAAGTGAAAAATAACTCAATTGTGACTTTAGAGACAAAAATACAGTTAACTATTGATTTATTTAATTTAATTATATTTAGCTACAGACAAAAAAAAATTACGGCTTTAAACAAAGTTATTATATTATAGAATTTATTTATTATTATAATTATCACAATTATTATAGTTGTTACAATAGTTATTATATTCTAAAAGTTATTTGTAGCACAAAACTGTTCGAAGTCGGTGCCAAATTGACGAAAAACTGACTAACATGTCATCGGTTTGGCACCGATTTTCAACAGTTTTCTGCTACAAATAACTTTTATAATATAAACACTATTGTAACAACTATAATAATTGTGATAATTATAATAATAAATAAATTCTATAATATAATAACTTTGTTTAAAACCGTAATTTTTTTTTGTCTGTAGTTAAATATAATTAAATTAAATAAATCAATAGTTAGCTGTATTTTTGTCTCTAAAACCACAATTGAGTTATTTTTCACTTTTTTGTATTTTTTGAAGTCGGTTCTATGTTTTTTTAAGTTTTTACAAAGAATTTTATGTTTAATATTCATCGCACCCCAAAACTTAAAACAATGTTAATCTAGAATATCCTTTATCTTTTGTACAAAATATTTTTTTTTTCAAAATTTTTAATTTTGATTTAGATTGAACAATCTTTTTTAAATATTTTGCTTGCGGCGAATTTAAAAATATAGTATATGATGCACGGACGTAATTCATTTTAAACTTAATGTGGGTGCAAATCTCGGTTGGCGCTTCGACTCGCAAACTCCACATACGTCCAAAAACCTTAGCTTTCCGTCCTTTCATCTTAATGTACTATAAAATTAGTTTCTACTGGCATATTAATAAAACTTTTGAATATGTCTACCCTAGTTTCAGAAGCACGCTTCGCCACTGAAAATAATGGATTTTGAGACGAGCAAAAATATTGCGGTGCAACGCAATAGCGAAGTACCGCATTCTGCGAGGTCCAAAATCCATTTTTAATCCGAGTAAAACATTAAATTTTTTCTCCAACCGTTATTTAATCTATTATTTAATAAAATTTTAAAATATTCAACATTTAAATCATACATATTTAATTTACATCTCAAACAAAATCCAAGCAACCATTTCAATTTTTTGTGAAATAATAATAAATTTCCTATTCAAACTTTGATTTTTGTTTTGCATAGAAATATAGATTTATTTATTTTTTGTCCTAGGACAAAAAATGAAAGTTTTTGGGACTGCTACCATGACAACTAGATGCAATACACAAACGACATATTTTTGTAAAATATACCCAAACAAAAATTGCAATCTTTTGTCCGGTTGGAGACAAAAACAATTCATTAAAACAAAACAACAATTCCTTTTACTACTTAAATTGAAAATATCAAAGATGTGTAGTTGCTACTTGTTCAATCAATCAAAACTATTGTAAACTTGAAAAAAGTTAAATATACGAAAAATGTGGAAACGCCACACTCTATTCAATTTGAGCGTCGTTAAGACGTACCAAGAAGAAACTAAGCGACCTTCGTGTTTCTTCAAAAAACTGCTACACTACGGCTCCTATTGCTGTGTCAGATAAGTTATTGCTGGTCACGCCAAAGAAGACTTACAAAGAATGGGCTTACAGATTGACATTACATAACTTATCCTTCCAACTGTTGATGACATGTATAAACTCAAACGAGCCCACTACCCTCTCAACAAGTTGTTAAGCAAAGTTTGTTCTGCTGCAGCATTAGGAATAAAACGTCGATAAAAGTTAATCATGTCTAAGAATCGTTTAAGTAATTTAACATTTTTGGGATGTTCGAAATTATGTTACACCGCACCGTAGCGATCTGGTAGTATGTACCGTGTTTAGATACCACATGACTTAAAAATTTAATCTCGTATTTTATCGTATATCTCGTATCGTATATCGTATATCTCAAAAATCTCTGAAAAATCATTTAAGGGTGTGTTAGATGCTCATCTAGATTTGTTGATGTGACTAAAACCTCCTCTAGATAGAATAAGCAAAAAGTTAATCAGGCTAATACAGAGAACATCAATCTTTGAAACGATTGAGAATGCCGTATTCCTAAAATGAAACGGTATTTTGTAGAACTGTAAATTACCGAAAGAAGGAGATGTTGTGGTTTTCGGAATGTTTTCAGGCTAAAGAATTCGTATTTGTTGGTATGCCTGAACGAGATCAAGGGACGAACAAATTATACATCCCTCCAACTGATACAACAAATTTTGGTGGTGGGTATAATGGACCATCGATTGTGAACATGTAACGATGGACTATTTCGAATTTTACTCTAAAAATAAGAATATTCATATTTAAAGAAATCCACTAATGATTTGCTGATCTGCATCGGTTCCTGCCTTTAAATTAAAACAAACATAAAAGCATTTATCTGTGCTACAAGGCAGTTAATAATACTTTAACAATTTATCAGTTGATTGCTTTATTGCGCAACTCACAATATCAATTAATAATACACATTTCTATCTACATAAATGATGAACATTTTTTTTCGTAAAGCTTAGTCATAGTATTACATGTAGATGTAATATGGTTGTTCAAATTTATGTAGTTGTATAGAATTTGTTTTGTGGGATGATGTGTGGAAATGGTTGACTTGCATTATATTGAGAGATATGAGGAAATTATAAATTTTTGTACGGTTGAAGAGATAATAAAAGGAAACAAGAGATGAAAAAGTTTACTATAAAACATCGATCAATAGTTTGATCGGCAGATTATTATTTAAATCTTAATTAAAGTAACATGATCAGTAGTGTTAGTGCTACAAATATCAATTGATGTATAATTTAATAAATTCAATTTGTGAAAAAAAATTTAAATAAATTTAAATTTATACAATCAAGTAGGATATGTTTTGTTTTATAAATTTACAAATAAGTCAAATTTAGATATGATTGATGATAGTCTATCGAATGACATGCACTACTAAATTTGTAATTGGCCGATAGTGTGCAATTGAGTAAATATTACTGATTTTATTTATGAAGCACAAAGGATGACACATTAAATGGTTTGGAAAGTGTAAAAATAAGTTCTGTTCAAAATGTTAGCTGTGATATAGATATAGTTTTGGCTTGGATTAAGAGTTTGGTTTGGAAGGGGTACAAATAGTCGTATTCAAAATGTTAGCTGTAATAAATATAATTTTGGGACTGGATTAAGAATTTGTTTTGGAAAAAAAGGAATGGAATTGGCGTTGGTTGATGTTATGACATCTGCACAAGTTCGTGAAGATGCAATACCTACTGTTGGTTTCAATATGAGAGAAATTGCAAAGAGGAATGTAACAATCAAAGATTGAGATATTGTTGAACTATCAATTTACAGTGGATCAACATACATAATGTTAATGTTACTTTATTTTTGTGATATGATTTTTATAATTTTTGTGTGGGTTTCTTTTTGTATTAAATTATTTAATTTTTTTGTTGCATTCAACATTGGTTCTTTTGTTTTAAATTTTTTTGTCATAAATAAGAGATTTCCTAGGCAGTTTCCCGTTTAATTGTATATAAAAGTCCCATCGTTTTAAACAGTTTTCCTGTTGAGAGCACATTAGTCTCCACAGAGACGTCCTTCTCCGCTTTTTTTTCTTGATCACGTGTAATGGACTTGACCAAGAGCTATTGATGGGCCTGCAATCACCCAATTGCACCATCTTTCGAACTCGGCTTTGGCTATTATAAGTTTGTCAAGATCTAAGCGTTCAGTTTTACCACCTACAGCGGCATCAACTATATACTAATTTGTGAGTCAGTTTGTCCCTCACAACGTTAAGGACGATGTGTTCGATAACTGTACCGGAAGTGTGTCAAAAAAATCGTCAAGATGTCAAAACAAGGAAGTTTGCATATTTGTTGCTTAAAAAACGTTCATTTTAAGTGATTACGAGTAGGAACATTGAATTTGGAGGCGGTCAGGCCGGCCGTCACAACCGACGAAATCTAGAAAACCGCTGGACGGATTTCAAAATTTTTTTTTTCTAAAAATAGGTTTACTCAATAGGAAGAGCCGAAAGGACGATGTGTTCGATAACTGTATCGAAAGTGTGTCAAAAAAATCGTCAAGTGTGTCAAAACAAGGGAATTTGCATATTTTTTGCTTAAAAAACGTTCATTTTAAGTGATTACGAGTAGGAACATTGAATTTGGAGAAATTTTGATGGTCGGGATTGGTATGTGAGACCAAAATCTAGATTATTGCATTATAAGTTTGTCAAAAAAATGTTGTCAAGTGTGTCAAAAGAAAGATTTTTATTTATTTTTTGACACAATTTTTGGAAAAAAAATAAAATCAATTGTTTGTTTGAAATTAAGTTTTATTATTATTATTGAGAATTATGGCATTATAAGTTTGTCAAAAAAATGTTGTCAAGTGTGTCAAAAGAAAGATTTTTATTTATTTTTTTACCTAATTTTTTGAAAAAAAAAATATAATTTATTGTTTGTTTGAAATTAAGTTTTATTATTATTATTGTGAATTATGGCATTAAAGTTTGTCAAAAAAATGTTGTCAAGTGTGTCAAAAGATTTTTATTTAGTTTTTTACCCAATTTTTTGGAAAAAAATAAAATTGTTTCTTTGAAATGAAATTGTCAAGTATGTCAAAAGAAAGATTTTTATTTATTTTTTGACACAATTTTTTGGAAAAAAAATAAAATCAATTGTTTGTTTGAAATGAAGTTTTATTATTATTATTGGGAATTATGGCATTATAAGCTTGTCAAAAAAATGTTGTCAAGTGTGTCAAAAGAAAGATTTTTATTTATTTTTTTACCTAATTTTTTGAAAAAAGAAATATAATTTATTGTTTGTTTGAAATGAAGTTTTATTATTATAGAGAATTATGGCATTATAAGTTTGTCAAAAAATAATGTCAAGTGTGTCAAAAAATGATTTCATTTATTTTTAGCCAATTTTTTTGAAAAAAAAAATGTAGCTGTTTTTATGACGTAATTTAAAATGAAATTGGACATGGAAATTTTTGAATTTGTTATAGTTTTTGAAATATTTTTGGAATTTTGAAAAAGTTTGTATTTTTGATTTTGAAATAATTTTTGCAATATTTTTAGAATTTTGGAAAAAGTTTGAATTTTTAAGAATTTTTGAAATATTATTGGAATTTAGAAAAAATTTAAATATTTGATTTTATTCTAATTTTTGGAATATTTTTGGAATTTTGAAAAAGTTTGATTTTATTTAATTTCCGGCAACGTATTGATGTTTCGTGTTAGTTTTGTAATAAATTTTTAAGCACAGATAAAAAATACTTGTACTTTAACAAAGAGTTATGTTTGATATACATCGCTGCCCAAAACTAAAAACCATGTCCTCATAAATGTTTTTTGCCGAAAACTATATCAAAATCCTTAACCCAGACCGAAGTCTTGATATCTCAGAGCTGTGAGATTTCAGCCCCTCCATATTTTTTCTTTCAGTTCACGAATCCAATTTCTTACTAATCAAGTGAGTAGTTTAGCTGATGCCTAAAATGTTATATAGCTCAGAAATAGCGAGGTTATAGTTCATCTGACATACATCACAGCCATATTCACGCCCCTGAGCGAGTTAAATATTTTTATGCAAGATTTTGAGTGACCATTATATAGTTCCAAATTTTCAATTTCGATTAGCCATATTTGCAAAAGAAATTTTTCGCATTTTCTCTTTGCTTGAAGAAGTTCTTGTTTCGGATTATGGAAAAACAATCTTCCAAACGATGTTAAAAATCATTTAAAATAGTGTAACAAACCTTTTGATGAATTTTACGCTACTGAGAGAAGGGCATTCAATTTCCGACCAACATTTCAACACGGGTGTTTAGGTATTAAAATCAAACAAATCCTCAAACCTTCTTAGGTATCCATCCAATCTTATATTTATATATATAGTTAGACAGCGTTAATCCTGATTTTTTAAAATCAAAAAACTTTACCATATTCACTGCAATAAAGCTCGTGTTCCGCATACTTTTGTTTGTTTCATGCTGCTATGAATTGTGTTGTTTCGACTCTGAAACCTGGTTTTTGGTGGGAAAATTACCAGCTTAAAACTAAACTAATATCAATTCTTTTCGTGTCTTCATTCAAAGAGTTGAGCTAAATATTACAAGGGATTAAATAATTCCAAAATTCAAATATCTAGGTTAGTATTTCAGTTGGTAGACAACAACAGGGAAAAAATATAAAAAAAACTTCTTTGATTTCTACTTCGTCTTTTTCATATTAGTATATTAACTAAAAAAATTCAAAAAACGTTTTGCATTCAAAGCAGAATTTCCAGAAAACTATACCAGGTTTTGAATGTCCTAATTGAGAATTGAATGTCCCAATGTCCTAATGATATTTCATTTCATTGATATTTCAGAAAATGAACATAAACTGAAAGAAAAATTTCGGTCACTACAACTTCTTTTGTGCCAACCGAATTTTTGTTGTCGCTTCGACATTTCACTTGGCTTTTGTCATGTGCCTTCATATGCCGATTTTGAGGGTATGATATCTGAATTTGAGGTTTATTGTGACAGGAAACATTTGGTTGACACAAAAATCGTTGTTGTGTTGAGACCGATTTGTTTCTTTCATTGTAGATTTATTTATTAATCAGACTCAATGGATGACAATGGTTTATTAAAAGACGATCTTATTGAGTGACGACTGACGATCGTATTGACAAACGGATGTAATCACAAAAGAATATCAAAAAGTAGGTTTTGGAAATGTATAGTGTGCTTAATTTGCTTAATTGACATCATACCCACGATAGCTAAATAAACATGTAGGAGGAGCAGTGGCATCATTTCACCAAAATCTTGGGGGGGGCGAGAATTTAAATGACATAAAAAGATTTTTTTCGTAAAACATAACATACATATTTTTATACACACATATATTTAAAAGCATTTAAATGCATCGACTTAGAAATAAAAATAAAATGCTTTTGAGCTACATTGGTTACTCTGCTAGTTTGCTGGTGTTGTTTCATCGAAGAGAATGCCGAGAAGCTCTGCAAAATCCCTTCATTTGTTAAAAATAATTTCAAATTTAGTATCATCTCTGCATTGTTTAAGCATCAAGAAAGTAGTTTCAATTAAAGCGCTTGTGCTAGAAATTATTATATCTTTGCTTTGTAACTGCTCAGAGAGTGAATTTGTAAACGACAGCAGATCGTGCAGCATAGAAAAAAAAAGGATGGTTTTTCAATACGATTTTTTAGATCCCGGGCATCTCGGGATTTAAAATTTATGAGTCACATAGTCCCAGGATCCATAAAACACCACGGGATTGCAATCCCTACGTGACTCCTCTTATGTCGAATCGTTTTTTTTTGTTTGTTAGTTTGTTTTCCTTTATTTGTCTCAGAGAGAAAGAGTTATGTCTACCCTAAACTGACCAGAGCCAAATCGTTAAAATGTGGGACAAAATGCAAACATTCTTCCAAATACTAACTAATTAGAATTTCTATTGCGAGAAAGTGACTAACTAGATTGTGCATAAATTTACTATTTAATGCTTTCCTTTACTATTTGTTCACTGTTTAATTCTTCAAAAAATTCTTTTATTTTAATTGGACATTCAACCGTTAGGAAATGTGCTTGCAGTGGTTCGTACATTTTCTAAATTCTTTCTAGTGCTGGCATTACCGCCAGCCAGCGAGTTTCACTGTATCCAATAAGTTGGTTATGTTCGACATTACTTTTGCCGCAGAACTCCTTCAACGTCTTCAGTAAAGACAGTAAAATATCCAAATTTTTTTAACCCTGCCATTTAAATCAGCAGCATTTCTTATTGCATTATTTAGAATATGGGCTGCGAATCCAATACCCAATACACTCTGGTTCAAATTCGACTTTAGCTTGTTTTTAAATTTTCACCCCTTGACGTGACAACACTAAAATTGGTGTTCGTGTTATCAGCGCAAATTACAACAAAATAACAACAAAACTTGTTTAAACTACTGGAGCTGGCGGCTTATAGCAACGCTTTTTTATGTTTATCTGTATCTATATGTCTTTTAATATCATAATGTCCACTGTTAATTTGCAAATTCACTCCGACTGGTAATGCAATAAACTTTTGCGTCGTTATATTTTTATTTTTATATAAAAGGATAGTCCAATTCAATATCGTATGAGAATTTACGTAAACGTTTTCTATCCGTCTTGATTTGCAGGAGAACTTTTTAAATATAATTTTAAAAATTAGTATAAATTTACCTTTTATAGTAGCTTAAAACTTTTGTTACACAAGTAAAGACTGCAAAACAATTGAAACAATTTATTTTAATTTTACTAAATAATTAATATCTTTTCTGTATTCTGTAAGTATAAGAGGTATACAGTATAGCTCTCGTTCTATCTTTTGCAAATCTATACCATTTATCAAGTTTTTATGCTGTTTGCTTTGTTTGTTCTTTATTGAGAAAAAGAATTATAAATTAGAAAATAATAATTTTACTTTTGAGCTACCTAGTTTAAGTGTGTTTTAAACAGAGTTTGAAACGCTACCTAAAGCACTCCTTTACTTTGTTCTTTCAGAGTGCGTTGCTTAAAAAAAATATAACACTCTCACCTACAGAAGTAAAAATAATAAAATATCATTCTTGCTACTAAATTGAAATAAATATTTTCTTTCAAATACTCAAAACATTTATTTTTGCGTCAAATTTGATGCTTTCCAACGTAAAATGCTTCGAATGATTCGTTCAATTATTCATGTATTGTTAGAAAAATGAATATAAAGGATGACGTAGAGTGACTAATTTTCTTCTTTTGCAAATCGAATGAAAGAACAGGAAAATGTAATCTGCTCTTAAGGAGTAAAATCAAAAAACAAAAATTTTACTCTTACGAGTAAGAACGATACTCAAATTATGAAGATTTTAATTTTTGAATATTATTTCAAAGGATTGAAATGAGTGCTCGAATAAAGGAAAATTGTAAACTCTGGTTTAAAAATTTAAATTTTTATGAATTTATACGCAAAACTGAGTCTTTTTAAGTAAAATATTTTGTGTTTTGTTTTTCATAATATACTTTCGATCTCTCGTATATACACCGGGGAGATGTTTCTATAAACAAAGACACCTTTTCGCTGAGGTAGATCTGTTAGACATTAAAAGATATGTAAATTATTGAAGTGAAATAACTGAGTTTAGTATTTTTAAGAAAATTATAGTTAAAACACTATTTTAGTAAAAAAAATATTGCACTGGTTTGTTCTCTCAATATGGTTAAATCAACATATACATAAAATTATACAAACTGCAAGAAAAAACTGTGAAGCCATTGCTTTGACTAAGATATTGCGCAAACTGTACGTAGGTAGATATAAGGTTTTTTGATTATTTCAATAATGCGGGCAAATGTGGTGGAAATATTTGTTTCGTGGGAAGCTTCGTGGGACGATTTCTCCGTGGGACAACGCAATGAAATGTGTGACATTTTCACGCAGCGTGGGACTTCTGGTCAGTTTACTACCCATAAACGTGCGTAAATTTTTCATTTGATTCAAAATTGTACAATTATTGCAAGCTTCTTTTAAATCTATTAGAAAAACCTACCACAAAAAAATAATAGTTTCTCCCTCCTTGTAACTGTATAAAAAAAATGAACAAAAATGGACGTTTAGGATACGTTTTGGATTTTATTATAACCAACCAAACATATAATTTTTGCTATTTTATTAATTAAAAATTGTAGTCCATATAGCGAAAAGAATTTGTCAGCAAGTTTTCATAACATACTTTGAAAATATTTACATAACTTAAATATTTGTTCGTGTCGTTAGAAAATATTGCTTGTCCATTATAAAACATTCACTATTATAAAATCACTGGAAATAACCCAATAAATTTAAATTACTCCCGTAATTATTTTCATTCATTTTATAAAAATTAGCACAACTATCAAGAAAACTTTTGACATGTTTTAGGATTTTACATTTTAGAATTGTTTTTAATTTATTGTTTTTAAAAAGGTCTTGTAAAGTTTGTACAATACGATATAAATAAAAAACAAGGCCAAACAGTCAGGGTTCTCCAAATAAGTGGGGTATAATTAGGTTGTGTTCTCCTGCATGTACTTACTTTTAAGTTTATAAAAATTACCAATAACAATTGAAATGCGAATGTTAAATACTGCACTATAAACTCTCGAGGAACCCTATACTAATAAAATATTTTGTTTCCTCTGTTGTCAGACACGAATATCTTATAAACAAAACACAATCGTTCTTCTAAAAGCGGTGATGCCGCGCACCTTAAAGTACGAGAGAATTTTGTCAAAATACGCACCCACGGCGTTTTTGGAAGAACGATCGTGTTTTGTTTATGAAACTGATTTCATCAGAAGATTAAAAGCAATACGACCGCCTTTCGTATCGGTGGCGCTCTAGTCCTTGATACAAAGAACGATAACGGTTTGAATATTGCGGTGAACTGTACTTTAGTCGGGCCAAAATAATATGTACAGTAATAATTATATTATCAGATATATTTCAATTAATATTATGCGGTAAAATTGGTATATTAGTTAAGTAAATCTTCTAAAAATTAGACGAATTAACAAAATAACAGTGCATTGAAATTTTTATAGTGTATAAATCTACCACGATTGGATGATTTTATTGAATCGATGTATTGATAGTATCAGATCCTTGGGGGGGCCAATGCCCCCCCCAGCCCTACCCAATTGACGCCCCTGAGGAGGAGTCTTGTATCATAGCCGCAACGTATTTGTGTGAGATACCGTTATTAGTGCATATAGCCGCATAGCCGCAGGAGGGATCGATTTTGATCGATTATGATCAATGTTGATCTACGGGTCTGACTACCCTGCGTACTCCAGTCCCTGCCATTGACATATGAGTTAGCGTGAGATATCACATACCACTGGCAATGGCAGGAGATGTCATTAGCCAAGATGATATCTTAGGGTGCTGGCGGACGAACTTTAATTAGTCAACGGCAGCACTTCCAGTCTTAGCTGGGCAGCGTTCCGTAGCGGTACCGCTCATTAGCTCTTCCGAGGAATCGAACCAACACGTAGTTATGTGTGGGCTTTGTGCCTCGATTGAAGTGGTGGGCGGTGCGTCTGGGGTGCGCTGCATCAGCTGGATTATTGGCATTTAGTTTTGTTTTGTTTTCTGCAAATTTCTCACAATTTGTTTTTCACTTATTATTTTGTTATTATTTCTTCATCTTATCATGAAATATTGGCATATGTCATATTTTGTAGTATGATAGGATTTTTTACTTAGTTATGCATTTTAAAATAAAACACAAAAAAATAAAATAAACATTTTGATATATATATGGCAGTACAACCGAAAAAAAATAAGTCTGCAAGTGGTAAAGCAAATTTGCGCAATCCACCCGCCCATAAAGCGGCATGTCCACGGAATTTGCAGGGACAAAACATATATGAATCAATAAAAAATTTTAAAATCCATGTTCAAAACATCTGCGGATTGAACGCTAACCATGACCACGTGCAACATCATCTTGAGCACGACAAACCGAACATTCTATTCCTTACAGAAACACAAGTTTCTGAAAATTTTCTCTTTATAGAATCGCTTAATTCCAAATATAGGCTCGAATCAGCTTTCAAACTCCATCAGGGCGTATGCGCATTCATTCATGAGAGTGTTGCGTACACGCGCTTTCCAAATTTTGAACTACACGGTGACGGCTTCAATACAATGGTTTTAAAGATTTGTCTTCCAGAAATGACTTTTTTTACAATAGCTTTATACCGGTCCCCCAACAAACGTAACCCAAACTTTTTTAATATACTGACAAAAATTATGGACGAGATTAGAGCAAAGTCCCCTAATTGTGAAGTTATCGTTACCGGTGACTTCAACGTCCACAACAAATCATGGTTGGAATTCTCCAAATCGACCGACGATGTTGACAATAGTGGAAAACTGGCAGAAATTTTTGCCGCGTCTCAGGGCCTATTCCAAATTGTAAAAAGCCCGACTTTCACTCCCCGTAATGGCGGTGATAATAGTTTTCTACTAGATCTCTATCTTACCACAATGCCAGATATTACGAGTGTCGATGTTGCGAAAGGTAGTATTGGAAATTCTGATCATTATTTAATCTCATCAGTTATCAAAACTGATTTACTTAAAACTACAGCTCCCAAACCCCGTAAAATATTTCACTACTCAAAAATGGATAAGAGTGGTCTTCAAAATTTTTTCCATGGTTTCCCTTTCGACCGTCATTGTTTTTACACTGACAATGTAAATGTTTCTGCTCAAAACTTTACAGAAACCATCCAATTTGCTATAAATAAATTTGTCCCTTTCTCCATAGTAAAACCCAAACAAAAATACTTGTATTCGAAAGCTGCCAAAACGGCACTTAGAAACAAACGTAGATCATTTAATATTTGGATTCATAACAAAACTCCCACTAATCGATCCCAATATCTAAAGGCCAACAAAATATCTAATCAGATTATCTCAAACGAAAAGTCCGAAATTGACAGAGCGAAAGCCTCAAAACTTACGTCTATGTCTGTTTCTGACAAGAGTTTCTACAGTGCCATTAATTCTTTAAATTCTGGTACAAAATTTTCTATTCCCCCTATTATTGATGGTGATTTAATCGTCAATGATCCCGCAAGAAAAGCTAACTTGTTCGCTGAACGCTTTGCTCTGAACTCCACTGTTTTGGAAACTCCTAAAGAAATACCCCAAATCCAGTCTTCAGGAGTTAATATGAATGAACTTCACTTCAAACCCAAAATAGTCGCTAAACTTTTAAAGGGGTTAAACATCAACAAAGCATCAGGAATGGACAATATTCCACCCATTATTTTAAAAACCTTTTCCAAAGAACTTGCACCAACTTTAACTAAAATATTCTAATCTGGTATATTTCCCTCGTGCTGGAAGTTGGCAAATGTCCAGCCCGTCCCCAAAAAGGGACCAAAATCCGATATCTCAAATTATAGGCCAATAGCTTTACTATCGGTCCTATCCAAAGTCTATGAGCATTATATTAATACACATATTTCAAAATTTCTGGAAGAAAATCATTTAATATCCGACAGCCAATACGGTTTTCGAAACAAAAGATCAACTACCGATCTATTAAACTATGTAGCGCATTGTTGGAACAGCATACTTGATAAAGGTGGTGAAACATACGTTATCGCTTTAGACATCTCCAAGGCATTCGATCGAGTCTGGCATGCCAACTTAATCAACAAGCTCGTTGCGTACGGTTTTCATCCCAATGTTGTGAAGCTGATTCAAAATTTTCTATCCGGCCGATACATTTCGGTAACCTTAGACGGATATTCTTCTGAGTCTAAACTAATTAACGCTGGTGTACCCCAAGGCTCAGTATTGTCCCCAACCCTATTTTTGATTTATATCAACGAATTGTTGAAAATCACCAGCAACCCAATAAATAGTTTTGCAGATGATAGTACTCTGCACAAGTCGTTCGAGCCCCTTCCTTCAAAAGGTAAAATGCACGAACGAATTAATCCTGCCCGGAGAGACGCTGCCATAAACGTGAACAAAGACCTGAATAAAGTCGCCGACTGGGGTGACCAAAACCTTGTCAATTTCAACTCCACCAAAACACAGCTGTTGATTGTTTCCAGATTAAAGACCGAGTTCCCCAAAGATATTTTATTTAGTATGTGTGATGAACCAATAGGTGAATGTAAAAACATTCGTTTATTGGGTGTCACAGTTTCAAATGACCTACTCTGGAACGATCATGTAATGGCGATGGCAAAAAGCGCGTCTAAAAAACTCGGCCTCCTAAATAGATGCAAAAAATTTTTCACTCCATACCAATTGCTCCATGTTTATAAGTCCTATATTCGTCCCTGTATGGAGTACTGCTGTCAAGTTTGGGGTGCTGCCTCTGTTTCCATCTTGGCCCTCTTGGACTCTGTTCAAAAGCGAGCTATACGAATTGTAGGTGATCGAACTTTGACATCACAACTTGATTCCCTACAACATCGTCGCACTGTTGCTGACCTCGTTGTTTTTTACAAATATCGTCATCAGCAGTGCTCAGATGAAATCAGCGGCATCATGCCTCAAACTTATTCTTACCCCCGTTCCACTCGGCAATCGGCTGCCGCAACCAGTGAAACGGTAAAGATCCCGCGCTGTCATACTGGCAGATCGCAGAGAGACTTCTTTGTCCGAACTGCGTACAAATGAAATAGTTTGCCGGAACACTTAGTCTCAGGTGGCTTCAACCCACAGATGTTTAAAAAAAGCGTTAATCTACACCTCAGAACGCCAGTTGTTGTGGGACCCAGGTCTAGACCTAGGTCTTAAAAGGTATTTATGTGTTGTTGTGACACATATTCTAAACCCTATTACACAACACATTTTATTAAAAAAAAAAAAAAAAAAAAAAAAATATACAGACTGGAGTCAGACATATACATAATGGAAGTGATTAAATGAGTGTGGTTACTTGAAATAGATTCTTTTTAAGTATATTTAAGCAAAAGCATTCATTAAAACGCAATTAACCATACATTTTTATAGTAGATATATATATTATTTCGACTTTAATATACTTCAACAATTAAGGTTTTTAATAAAATTAAGGCATACACAAACAATAAGATACAAACGTATTAAAAATATACGCATCAAAATGAAAAATATCATATATGCGTAGTGTTTATTTATCATTTATATAATTTTATTATTTTGGAAAGGGGGTCCGAGAATACGGTTGGAAAATTTAAGTGGTCCCGGTAGCTGAAAAGGTTAAGAACCACTGTTCTAAGGTGTTGATGGACGGAAACATTTTTTTTTGTTTTTGTAAAAGAATGGACAACTAAACAATAAATCTCATCACATACAAAATATGACATAAACCAATATTACGGATATAGAGAAAAATTAAAAATGAAATTAGAGGTGAAAATAAAAATGTTTTAAAAATTTACAGGAGCAAAACTAAAATGGCGTACCCAATAATTCAGCTAGTTGCATATTCCTTGATCATGTGAAGAACTGTTTGAACCTTAATCATTAAAACCAAGATATAGAGTTATATGTAGGCTCGTTTCATCGAGAAAGCAATGACGTGCCCTCATCAGGAATATTCCACAGTAAAGACTGAGAGTGGTTACGTTAACTGAATACCGTTCACCGCCAGCACCTCTAGGACATCACTTTGGCTAGAGATATCTCACTACTATTACTGCAGTGGTATGTGATATATCACGTTAATTCGGATGACAATAGCAGGGAAAATTTAAAAATCAATAAAAACTGATTCCCTCCATTTTGCTTGTTTTTTGCATCTTGGCCATTTATGTGTTCGAAAAAGGTTAAAAACGCTTTAGCACGATTTGTAAATATTTTCGTTTTATGTTGAAAAATAGCGATCACACGAGTTTTGTCGTTTCATGAACAGTTTTATGTAGAAACCATCAAGCATTGCAGCAATGTTCAACCTTATTTTGGTTAATTTTGATAACATAGGTATCTAGAGCTTCCTTTCAGCATCTATTCTCATTTTTCTTTTTTTTGGGAAGAAATCATTAAAAGCCCCACAAAATTGGAAAAGTGTACATAAGAGATTTCAGAATTCCTTCAGAAATCCAACTAAATTAGTTGTCAACTATCTTGGCGAATGACATATCAACTGAAATAGGAGATCAAAATATGTAATGGGATAAAGGGATTGAACTCACTCAAACAACAAGTGTAGAATACCAGCATGTTCTCTACATATTTTATTATATTGAAAAATAGGTTCGACCTCCGAGTTCGAGTTGATTTAAATTTTATAAATCCGTACCGTTGTGTCAGCATCCAGCATTCACCATGCTAAACTTTACAGAAACAGAAACATTAGAAAGATTGCTGGCATTTTATCCGGGATGTCAGTTCTTTAAGGTTTTAGTATAGAATAACCAGTGGTGATATTCAGCCGGTACGGACTGGTACGCCCGTACCGGTTGTTAAAATTTTCAAAATTTTCCGTACCGGTTGTTGTATATCATGTTTTTTGCTTTAATGGAAATTTTTTTGTATAATGTTTTAAATTAATTTAAATCACATGTTCAAGACTTATTTATAAATTATAAAAAATATAATTTATACAGTGGCGTAGC
The DNA here is from genome assembly GCA_963693315.1 of Diogma glabrata. Classification (NCBI taxonomy): domain Eukaryota; kingdom Metazoa; phylum Arthropoda; class Insecta; order Diptera; family Cylindrotomidae; genus Diogma; species Diogma glabrata. The sequence continues at coordinate 438,748 of CAVNZG010000195.1, forward strand.
GACATACGGGTTTGTTCGGGTTCAAACCCCTCCCCATTGAAATTTTAAAGTTTTTGTAATCTAGAAGAATTGCTCTAATATGCTAATATTAAGATTTTTTCCCTGGTATCTTACGAATGAATTGAACAGTTGCTTTCTTTTCGTTCCTCAGAACCCCCCCTTCCCCTCTTCCTGTCAGGCCTGACGCCGAGGGGGGGTTTTGGGGGTTGTGAAACCTCCCCAGAATTCGGCAAATCTGGCATTTTTACGAAAAGAATTTTCCAATTTGGCAATTTTACGATTTTTTTAAAGTTAAGTTAAGTTTATTAAAGTTATTTAAGCAAACATTTAAATTTTCGCAGCGATTCCCACTTTTTGTTCAGTATCACTTATTTATTTTCTTTGTCATTCGGCAAATTACGATTTTAAAATCTTTACGGCAACTCGACTTAAAATAGCCGAAGCAGAAAAATCTGGATGAATGACTAATACATTTTTAAATAAAATCAATAATTTATATAAATAAATTATTGTAGTTATAATCAACGGAACAAACTGTTTTTGGTATATATTTATTATAACATGTTTCGAATGTAAACATTCATCGTCAGATTACCAAAATATACTAATCATTAATAAAAACATATTTTTCATTCTTAAAATTTTTGTTTGAAAAATGGCATACTAAATTTATGAATCAAATTGCTCAATATCATTTTTACATACATTCAAAATTTTACTTGTTTTTTAGAAAACATGACATACTGATCAAAATATTATGAATGAAATATATATAGTTGAATTGAATTTTTGAAATGTTTTGAATGAAATTTTACAAAATAATATTATACAAAATATTTCAGTTAAATGATAATTTTTCGTTTAAAACTAAATTTGGTGATTTTTTGGCGATGAAAAAAATGTTATTATATGTAAATAGTTAATAAATCCATTTATCTTTATTATGTGCATTTTTAAATCAAGATATATATGTATACATACATTAGATTTGATTGTGATCCTGGATTTAATTAATTAAATTGAAGAATATGCATCAATATGGATCTTTGAATTACGTTTTTAGTAATATTGTTAACGATCCATCATCAATGAAACTGATTAAGATGACAAGATTTTTTAATAAATAAAAGCTTTATTTTAAAAATATATAATACATTTTATTTATAACAAGAAATATTCGAATTTCCCTTTTCCCAGTGGCGTAGCGACATACGGGTTTAATCGGGTTTAAACCCCCCCCCCCCCCCCATTGAAATTTTAAAGTTTCTGTAATCTAGAAGAATTGCTCTAATATTCTAATATTATGATTTTACCTGGTATCTTACGAATGAATTGAACAGTTGCTTTCTTTTCGTTCCATAGAACCCCACCTCCCCCCCCCCGTATGTTGTCATAGTGATAGCACACATACTCCCTAGCACACATACTCAAAAATTTGACTGCCAGCTGGATGCCACGATGCGTACTATAAGTGGTGCTATAAGATCCAACATCACGTTACACTTGCACGAATATTACGGTGACCACACTCGTTGTCGATTGAAGTCAAGAAAGCCTCCACATAAAACTGCCAGCAACCTGCTGGCAACTAATTTTAATATCTTGGATGCCTAGGACACCTCCTGGCATTATTACAACAAAACTGGCCTTGCTATTACTAACCCGACTTCTACCCAACCTGGTTTCGATCTGCCACGTCATACCTGGACTACACCAAACCGAATAAGAACAAATCATGGACGTTGTGCTGATTCTTTCTACAAGTGGGGCATTTCAGAGTCCCCTTATTGGAACTGCGGCACTTTACAACAAACCATAAAACACATTGCCACTGTGTGTCCAATTCGACGGTACAATGGTGACATCTCAGACATCCATTTGGCAACTCCTGATGTAGTAGCATGTATAAACTCGCTCGATGTAAACATCTAATGTTCAAATGTACTGCTCAATGTCCAAATATTTTACTTTTTTACTAAAAGACGCGCAATCAAATCGATTGCAAGTTCATTTAATGTGTATCCATGTTTTGTTTTAGGTAGATTTCATAAAAGAGTCTACCTATTTTAAGTTTAATTTTTAATGTGTCACAAAAAAAACCATACGCTAAATAAAAAAATAGTGATACAATAATTTGGAAAAAATAACAAATATTATGTCAAAGGTAACTTGTTCCACATATTTTTATTTCAAAATTTATGCAAATTTATAATTTTAATTTAGAATAAACATTTTTTTTTAAATATTTTGCTTGAGGCGAATAAAAAATAGTATATGATGCACGGACGTAAGCTATTTCGGCTAGCGCCTCGATTTGCAAACTCCACATACTTCCAAAATCTTTAGCTTTACGTCCTAGCATCATAATGTACTATTCTGGACCCCAATTATGGAATGCGATATACGTTGAAAGCACGGTGCTTTTAAAAAATATTGTGTATAAACACAAAATTTTTCTTAATTGTATTAGTAATTAAAATAAAAAGTAATGATATGACAGTAGACCAATATTTTGTGGATATTTTTATGTGGGTATTAATTTTCACTGTGATATGTCAAATTAACGTTACCTTTTGACGTAATGTTTTCATATTGATTATGAGTCGAAAGTGCATAAGAAGGTACAATTCTTGAAGGATTTGTTAATTTATTGTAGGTTTATAACTTTTAGGTTAAATGGAACCAAAATTAATTTTAATTTATTTGTCGCATGTAAATTGGTTCTTTTTGTAAATTGTTACGAGTTTAAATGATATCGTAGAAGATGCTAATAGTAATGAGATGGGTAGTGAGAAGGGTTACTGCGTCAAAGGAGATTAAATTTTGGTCTTGGTTAATGAAATAAGTTGAGACTTATTTAATTTTGATGGCAAATGAGTTTTTAAAGTTAAAGATGTTTGAAGAAATGTGTTTGAGAATATTGGATAGAAATGTGAACAGTGGATGGTTTTATTTTGTAGTTAGTATTTCACGTTTTAAAATTTTATAGCTGCTAAGATCACTGAGTAAGAGGTTTAAGTTATTAATATAAACTCAGTCTTTGACATGGTTACTGTTGTTTTGGTTGCCGGCAGATACATTGATCACATTGGTTGATAATGTTAGCTGCGGTGAATTGGTGATTAAGGTGGAAGAGTTGATAGTGCTTGATAAGGTTTGCTATTCTAAAATAAATGATGTCTCTTGTTTTTAGTTGAGTTTGCCGATATGGATTGCTTGTTCTGTGTTGGCTATTAGATTGAAACCAAAAAGATTTTTAGATGAGCAAGAAATAGAAAATTAAGTTTTGTTTGGAAAAATGAAGTTGTTTGTTTGACTTTGGTGGATTATAGCAAAAAGAAAGAGGGCGTACTTGTCTGTTTTGTTCAAACGAACAATAGCGAATAATTCGCTAAATATTTCAGCCCTTAATTTTATTGCTAAGTACATATGTTACTTTTGCAATAAATTTAAAGTTTTCCGTAATACATGAAATACATGGGGAGCTCATGTTTAAGTTTGATAGCATTTCATGTTGTGGCAATATTCATAGATGAAATTTATAGATGTGTTCAGGAGCTTAACATTAATCACTTTTTTATTACATCGATTTGCCACATATTTTTGATTTACTTGAAATAGAGCAACATTGTTTAATAAAGAATTTGGATGTGTGGCATTATAATTAAATGTATCTATATCTTCATTCACAAATTAACACAACCAACAATTCAAATAATAATTAACAAAAACAAATCATTATTCGCTTTTATTGTAAACAAGATTATAATATAATAAAATTTTTGCATAATGGTTGAACAAAAACTATTTGAACTTATTAAAAAAATAACAAGAATCCTATTTGTAAAACCATAACAATCAATTTTCTTGAACCGTTAAACGAATTTTTCTTTCAAAATAATTTAAACAAACGTAGTAGTTTTACAAAAAAGTAATTGATTTTAGACCAATATCATTACTAATACACTTACGGCAAAAATTGAGCTATTATCGCTTTCGCATTCCATAATCGGGGTCGCGTCTTTTATTTATGCCCACTGGTCTACTATTTTGTCTACTATTCTTTCTTTATGAGTACATCTGTAGCCCTATTCCTGTAGATCGTGAAATAGGAATTGAGAAATAAATTACAGCAATTTTTTCATAACTAGTATTCCGTGCCGCGGGAAATAACAATTTCGTATTAGAAAATTTCCTTTATTTCATTTATTGCACTTTTTTCTCAATTCCCAATTCTCAGTGAAATGCAGGAATAGACGTACTGGTATTCTTTTTATTTTAAATTACTTATTTGAACGAATCAGCTACTTTTTTTTCGTTACTCCAAACATTTATTGCTCAGTGTTAATTTCAATTTGAAGAGAGAAGTTGTGTTCTTGCGTCTGTAAATTTTACAAATAGATTTAGATTTTACATAGTTTACAAGGTAAGAAATCTTTTTCTTTAAAATTAATTATTTAATGTAAAATAATTTAAGATAGTTAAAAATATTCATTAATCTATTTTTTAAAAAATCATTAATTAAAAAAATTAAAATGAAGTATATATTATTGTAATGAATTATTAATAAAACTAATTAATTGGTTTATTGGGTTAAACTATTAAGTCTTATAAAATAATCCTTGACCCCCCCCCCCCCCAATGGAAAATTCTGGCTACGCCACTGAATTTATAAATATAATTAAGCTATAATTAATTGTTAACTGTTTTTTTTTTGCTTCAAACTAAGAATGAAAATAATTAATAACGACGCTGAACAGCAAGATGAGAGTATTTGTAATTCTAATCAAGCAAAACAGGTGAAAGAAAAATATGATACTTTTGAACACACCAAGACCAATCGGAAAAAGCTGGTAAGTCTCCTGATGCTGCGTTATTACATATTTGGAATGATAAACAACTAAATTATTTTAAATTTATAAATTTAGCAGTGGATTATTGTTGTAAGCGATGAAAATGCGGGATAGCATGTGTGGTGGTGGTTTTCGAAAGTAGAACCGTAAAATTTATAAAGTACTACACATTTATACATTTCAGTGGAATGGAAATCATGTTCTGTCAAAGCTCATGGCTCGAACAAAGAAAATTTACAATCATCAATGAGAAAAATTGAAGGACCACAATGAATAAAAGGTGGAGAAATAATAAAAATTGGTTAAAAAATATAATTTAAGTTTTGGGAACTTTTAATGTGGCTAATGAAAAGAATTTAAATAGCACACAGTAAATATTTTTTTTTTATATTCGTATTAATTATCATACTGCAACATCAGCGAGAATTAAATAATATTTCTAAAGAATTTGGTACTATAATACCCAAAATAAAAAAAAGAAAAAGCATAATATCATGCCTTGTACGCACATTTTAATCTAAATAAAATTAAATAAAGGAACACATGACACATAATTTAAAACTGTGCAAAACAGTGCACACTCTGCAAAATTTTAAAAAAAATTGCGATGTTTCTTAAATTAAGTGCTCTTTCATATGACACCACATTCGTTTTGGTAAAAAAAGGAATTTGTCACCCTTCCCCAATTTCACCTCCTTAAAATGCAGATATATAATTATGACACTCAGCCTATAGTTTTATTACAGAGTTTATCAAACTTTCTGCCTCTGTGAATTTTTTTGAATTTCTCTGTCCATTCAGCTCGAAACTCAGCAGAAAGACCAATTTAAATTTGCACATTTTGTAAATTAAGTCAAAAACGGTGCACTGAAAACTTCTAAAAAATTTGCAAAGATTCTTAAATTGAGTGCTCTTACAAATGATATCTCGACTTAACTGAGATTTAAATTGTATTTTTCTCCTTCTCATTCCCACTGTTCTAATAAATACGATTACTATAGTATTTTATACTTCCCGATATTTTTCTATAAAAAGTTACTTTTTCTATAATTGCAAAAACTTTTAAAGTTTTCTATCAATTAGGTTCGGCACTATGCGGGGGAAGAAGACATAGAAAAAATCTATCTCTTATTCGAAATTTCTCAAAAAACTGTGTGGTGTAATATCCAAAACACAATTTTAATGGATACTCAAGTAAAACTCTCTGAAACCCTACTTAACTCATTAAAAAAAGTAAATTCTTAAAGACCTTATATCGCAGCCCTTTAAGACAAACGAAAACGATTTTATTTTTGTTTCGGTCATCTTGAGTGGGTAGGTTAAATTATAATAATAACGCATCTCAAATTTCAGGTCCATAGGATTTATAATTTACGAGATAATCGATATAATGAGAAAAACACGTTGTCACCAATAGGGTTCCGCATAAAAAGTGTTCCACAATAGTGTTCCGCATAAATTTTTGTTCGTTTAGAAAAACATATGAAAAGTCATTTGCTGTTAGACGATAAAAACTAACTACATAGTAATTGATTTATTTTTTAAATTCGGAAACATGATCGGGTGATATTTTGGAAGCACTACGGATTTAAAATTAAAGCAGTTAAATAGAATAAACCAAAACATCACTCCAGGAACCGATTTTGTTTATGTGCGTGATGTAGAATCCATAAATATTATTAATCCGGAAAGGATTTTAAATATAATTGCTGCCGAATCTGAAAGTTAATTCAGCACAATGAATAATATAATTTATGACAATGGAAATCCTTTACTAATAAAAACAACAAGCCATTTAATGACAATATATTTTATAAATTATTAAATTTAATAATGTAATAAAAATAGTATATTTTCCTAACAACTTTATTTCAAAAATATAAATTTTAGACGCGTTTCGGATATAAAAATCCATCCTCAATGAAAAAAATTTATATTAAAGACAATATAACTTAAAAAATAATTTGTGTCAATATATTTAATGTGAAAATATATTGAAGATTTTGATGCAATATACCTTATGTTAAATTATGGTTGAGATTATGGTTGGTTGATTCAAGGGCATCATCTGGCAAGTGATAGAATCAGTTCTTATTCTGCGCCCCAAAATCAAAATTTAATTTGGCAATTATTTAATTAGATTTTTAATATTATTGTATACTTTGTATTTCTTAAATAAATAATTAGATATGTATATCTATATCTACGTATAAATATATATCTACAATAGATTTTTTCCCAAACGTACCGGTTGTTAAATTCCTCGAATATCACCACTGAGAATAACCGTATTTTGGACGACGAAAAGTCGACTGGTATAACCACAATAATGCCTCAAAAATCATTATCTACGCGATTGCAGAAAGTCACTTGTAAAGCAAACCGTAATTTTGCATAATATTAATAATTTTATTTCGCAATAATAAATTCATTTTTTAAATAATTCCAATTATAATTACTAAACGATAATTGGAACAGTTATATAATTTTACCTCTTCAAAATTGCTTTAGTTTGAACAATCAACACAATGAACCAATTAATAATAGTGATATTTGTGTTAACGGTTAGTAATAAATAAAACTTTATTCAATAATTAGATTTTGTTCATTTTTTAATTATGAAAACAGATTTTAAATTCGAATTTCAATATTTTATAAAAACAAATTTTGTTCTATTTAATTTTATATTATTCTTTTCAATATTTTTAGTTATCTTAAGTATATTTTTTATTTTGGTTAGAAAAATTGTTGCAAAATAACAATTTATTAATATATTAAAATAAATATGTTTTGTTGCAGATTTTAACATTAAAAAGTGAAAGTACGAGTGTATTCTTTGATCAGAAATTTCAAAATGGGTTGAATAACTTAAGGGATTCAACTATAATGAAAATTGATAATGCAGGTTAGCTAGCGTATTTTTCTACTATATTAAATATTGGCACTTTTGCTTTATTTTTAATTAAGATTTTAAATAAATTAATTCAACAAATTTTTTATTACAGTCAAACCAATATCCCAATTTGATTTTGAAAGTGCTTTTAAGAAAAAAATGATTGAACTTAAGGAGTTAAGTCTACGACGTCGTATCCCAGTATTGAAACAGAAAAACTATCAACCATTTACAAAAAAAAGTGATATACAAAAAAAAATTAAACAAACTCAACCCGTAAAAGAAAATATTGATAGTAACAAAATCAAAGAAAATTTAATAAAACCACCATCATATATTTTGAAAGAAAAAAAAACAAAAATAGTCAAAGAACTTCCAGAAGTTGAATACAAAAATAAAATAAAAAATAACTTTACCAACGTACTTCCGTTGATAGTATTAAATGAAATTCAAGAAGAGGAACAGGTAAATATTGCAACAGATTTACCAGATCAGATGTTAATAGGCAATGAATTTGAAAATCTCAACAAAGTCCCAGTTTTAGAAGAGCTCGATCCGAAAATTTTGAAAAGTTCACCAAAAGAGATGACAAACAAGAAAGAGGATGATTTTATCTTGGTTAACGATGACAATTACTTCAAAAATTTAGAAAAAAAAACAACCAATAATTTGCCAAAAAATCCATTGAAATCAGCCACATCAAAACGTGAAATATATGATAACAAGAATTTATGCAAGTCAAGTCAAAATCATCACGTTGATGGTTTATTCAAAAGATCTGCAGCTTTTATAGAAAAAATTGAAAATGAATCCAGTATTGAGAAAGCAGAACGTGTACGCGATGGTTTACAAAAAATGATGCATTTTGTTACAATTGTCGGACAAGTTGATTCATTTTTAACGAAACGAATACGTGATGGTGTTAAAAAATTGGCAATACTATACGATACTGAAGAAAAGGATTATAAAAGCCATAGACGACAATCTGCATCAATTTGAATATTGTCAATTTAGTCATTACCCCATCTAATTATGATAAATAAATATACTTTTTATATAACTTACATATGTTTGTACTTTCGTTTCTCAGGGAATGTTTGGAGATATCATACAATCAATAATTATTTATCATTCATATATATCTGCTGCATAATCAGAGTTACTCGTTTATTAAATGTCAGCTTGAAACTTATCCTTTCTGGACTACCAGTATTGCAACAAAAAAACTTGTTATAAGATTGGACAAAACACTATATAGATAGATTATTGATTTATCAAATTTCTTTTTTAAGATCAATAAAATTTTGGTATCGTTTTTTTAACAAAAACTGTTCTGTTATAGGAATTGAGAATTACAATATGTGTCACAACAACAAATAGATACCTTTTAAAACCTAAATCCCACAACAACATGCGTTCTAATGTATTTATAAACGCTTTTTTAAAACATTAGTGAATTGAACGCCACCGAGACTAATGATTTGGGCAAAGCATTCCATTTGTACGTTGTACGAACAAAGAAATCCCTTTGCATTTTGTCACTATGATAGTTAGTGATCTCAACAGTTTGACTATTTGCACAATCCGCTTGATGAGTAAAACGGGGAAAAGAATATGGTTAGGGGATCTAATTTCATCCGAGGATGGTGACGATATTTATAAAAAAAAACAACGAGATCAGCAACCATGCGACGGTGTTGTAGAGACGAATGTAACGAATGTATTTAATAACTATTCCTTATCTTGAATGTAATTTTATTTTTACACACTTTTATTTAACTTGTGGTTTGACAGTGGTGTTGGTTTTTTTGTGATAAATTGTTTAGCAACTTCCCATAGTTTCAAATTTAAAAGACAAGTTTGTTGAACCAGTCTGTACGTGTTTCTAAAAGTTTTAGACCATAAAAATGGAAAAATAATTCAATTTTTAAATCCTTAAAATCCTTAAAAGTTTCAATATTTATATACAATCTGAATGACCTCCTTCCCGCGTTGGAATTTGGCTCATACTGGGGAGGAATAACATTATAATCGAGGACATATTATCGTTTTTGTCATTTGTTTATTGAAAAAATGACCTTAAATTGTAAATAATGGAAATAAAAATTAAAGTATATCATATATTTTTTTTGTTCAAAGCTTTGTCATTTATTCATTCTTTTCTATTATTCATCTATCAGTTAATAGAATATGCTGATAGTTAGGCAAACGAAATTTTGTACTTTATTTTTATATTTAAATTTGGTAATGCTAGCACATAAAAAAGGAAGTTCAAAAACTAAAACCCGACTAATAAAAAATCGCACTCTAAAAAAAATAAAACAAGAAAATACTCTTATCTGAAATTGTTATGTACAAACAAAATATAAACTATTCAACAATTATTGTCTATTGAATAAACAACTTACACATAAATAATTTTAATAAATTTAATACATATTCATATTGATTTTCAGAGGATAGCCGTAGTCGAATGCCACGCCACCTACCCTAACAAAACAATACATTCTAAGAATATAGTAAGTGATCATCCGCTGTAGGGCATCATGCCATACATCTCTCTTGAGCACTCTTTAGATGTATAGCGTGATGCACTTTACCCTAAGGCCGATGATCGCTTACTACTGTTAGATTGTATTGTTTTGTTAGGGTAGGTGGCATACCACTACGGCTATCCTCTGAAAATCACTATGAATATGTATTAAATTTATTAAAATTATTTATGTGTAAGTTGTTTATTCAATAGACAATAATTATTGAATAGTTTATATTGTACATAACAATTTCAGATAAGAATATTTTCTTGTTTTATTCTTTTTAGAGCGTGATTTTTCAGTACATAGTCGGGTTTTAGTTTTTGAACTTCCTTTTTTATTTAATTTATTTTGGGGTTATAATTTTGTGATAAAGTAATTGCACATCTGCTTTAAATTTTTTGTTTAGGGTTTTTGTTTTATATGTACATAGGTAAGGTTTATAGGTAATATACCAAACTTACTCATAGGTTTATGTTTCGAAACTTGGAAGATTCCTTAACCTTTTCAATTCCTCAAGAGATCGTGAGTCATAAGGTTTTTTAAGGAATTTATTATGTTCAAAGGAACAAATAAATAATCCATCTAAAGACCTGACTCTGTTGAGGGCCGCATAGGGCTCACCTTTAGCGAATAATTACTTCGCCAAATTAATAACTGCTTTATCTAGACTGCCCCCTTGCAACTTGTGCACACTAGCTGCCAAAGTAAGGATTAACGGTAACATTTTGCGTTGATTTTTTTTTTTGGTTTGTGACCAAGCGTTAATATCTAAAAATTATATCCGTGTGTCTAAATTTTCGATTTTGGGTATGTATTTTATAAATGTCAAATTGCTTTTTCATTTTATTTTAACTCTTTCTGATGATTTACTCAATATTAGACCAATTGGTTACAATCAATTCACTCGATTGGAAAGCGACTAATAATTCTAGAAATATCAAAACGATGATCGTAAATGTAATTATAAGGACCAACAGATAGCTGCGGTTAGCGGTACACACTAGTATTTATTATCACAATAAACAAAAGTACGATGATTAATTTGAATTGATTGCCATTATGTAATTATCCAAAATTATCTTGTGCATGAAAGCTTAGTTGCAATTTAGAGGTAACAAAATATACATTTTTGAAATGTGCTAATAAAGTTTAAAATTAAATTTGATACCAAACCTTTAATACCTTTCATTTGATGCCAAACACAAATTATTGCCAAATTATTTTTTTTAGTTCAAAACATTATGTCCTCTAGGGGGAACGCTGTTCAATTTATTAAGTCATCTCTAAGCCTTTAACCCGATTTACTGAAAATTAGGCCAATCGATTACAATCAATCCACTCAGCAATTCGCTCGATTATAAAGCGACTAACAATACTTAAAACATCGAAACGATGATCGTAAATGTAATTGTGAGGAGACTTTGATAGTTGTAGTAGCTCGCATGCGTTATCGTGTACGCAATGATACAACAGTATTTACTATTGCAATAAACAAAACGGTCACGATCATCCAATAAGAGTGTTTGCCATTGTAAAATTATTCCCAATTATAGGGTGCAGCCAAATCGCTAGTTAATATTTTTGAAATGTGCAAATTAAGCCCTTTCATTTGATACCCAACACGGTATCATTAAATTAAATTTTTTTTTAGGTCATGACTTTATGTCATCTAGGCGGAGTGATTTTTTAGCAGGATGTATTATGCAAATTCCACAAATAAAACACAATGAATTTGGACTATTTTTACACTTGAAACTTCTTGAGAAGCCATTTAAATAGATTTAACTTTACACGTTGCTATTTTAAAAGAATTCTTAACTGATGTTTGAGAACGACTGAACTTGTAAAATAATATTTACGATGCGGGACAAAAAGAAATACATAAACGCGTTTGACATAAGGAAAACTCAAAATGACTCACAGTTTTTATTCGAAAATCTGTATAACAACTTAAATATAAATCAATAATGTTGCAGAATTTAAATAATTCTTAGTAAAAAAATTTGTATATGCGATCCAAAAACCGGAATAACCGGAATAACCTTATTTTTCACCGAAAAAATTGGTTTATCGCAAATATCTCAAAAACAAGAGCTAACCTAAAAAAATGAATATGATATTCGTGTTCAACAGGTCAAAATCCACAAGAAACGTTGGGTTTTAGTCAGCGAGACAAAAAAAGAAATTCAAAATTTGTAAATTAGTGTAATAATTGATACTAGGAAGGCCCGGCGTGCTTCGCTACGCTTATAAATAAAGTTTTTGCGTAGACATTTTGTTGACGTAGAAGCAATGATTTCAAAAAGTGGTAATGAGAAATGCTAGCATATAATTTTTAATTTTTCTTTTTAAATATATGAATGAAAAATAATCAGAACTCTAGCTGATCAGTTCGGATATATGAAAAATTAGCGATCAAATAAGTTTTCAAGTAAGCTTATTTTATCTCTAACTTAGTTGATCGCTAATTTTTCATATATCCGAACTGATCAGCTAGAGTTCTGATTATTTTTCATTCATATATTTAAAAAGAAAAATTAAAAATTATATGCTAGCATTTCTCGTTACCACTTTTTGAAATCATTGCTTCTACGTCAACAAAATGTCTACGCAAAAACTTTATTTATAAGCGTAGCGAAGCACGCCGGGCCTTCCTAGTTAATTTTAAAGCATGAATAGAACACATTGAAATTTCATCTATAATAATGATTGATGCATTATTAATATATGTGCCATGTACACTGTTTGGAGTTATATTTGGCATTGAATTCTCTAATAATGGAATTGGTAATTTGAAAACATTATGCAAAGTTCGCCCCCCAATCAAAAGAGTTGATGCAATACCACTGAAGGCAGTTACAATACACGAAAGATTTAGTGAATTAAATTTATGAATGATTGCCGTTTGAACAAAAGTTTTGCCACAACCTGCATGAGCTGTCAAGAAAAAAAGCTAAAGCATTCGGAGGAACATTCAAACCACAGATAAAACCACAAATAATTGACGAAACTGTTTTGGTGATTGAATTTCTGAAGATTCAAGTAAACATTCACGCTATTCATTATCATTTGTTGCAATACCTCGAGCTTCACATGCTGCAACAAAAGTAGGGTAGGGTACACCTTCATACATACGTAGATCAAAAAAAGATTTTGGACCACGAACATGCAACAGAAGTAAACGCATATGAAACAATTCTATATCTTTTGGAGTAACCATATATAATCGAGCAACAACTTTATCAGCCCCACGTTGTCTTCTTTTCCACGATTTACTTTGGTCATACTAAACATAATTAATTCTGTATACAAAAACTCATTAGCTAAATTATCAATGGAATTCAAATGGAAAAATGCTAACAATTTTGTTCTTGATACATTTGCGACTGTGCCAGCCACATTACCATTCCTGATATAAACATTTTGTCTATTAGGCAAATGACAATCAAGTCGAATAATTGTATGAGATTGAAAATGCATTGGAAATTCAAATATGCGCCAAGCAGCTTCAGTCGAACCAACATACCGTCCATTCAAAAAATCTTGAATTTCATTTCCCACAATCGCATCATCATTATTCACTGCATTCTCTCCATTCACTCTCAATTCAACATTGGCAGAATCATACTCTTTATATACATACTTGTAAACATATTTCACACTTTTAACAGTCGTACATATTTCCACGTTAATATGACAATTGAATTTTGCAAGAAGATAAATATTATACGGAACAACATATCTATTATCAAGAGATGCACCACGTACATCAACACTCATACCATTATCACGTCGACGGTACAAAGGATAACCATTCACATATTCTTTAATATTTTCAGAAAAAGGTTTTGGAAAATTATTACTACATTTACCACTCTCATACAAACAGAATTGGGATTTAGAGCACCACATGGTTCATGCATCATATGACGTTTCACATATTCATGTAATTTAGGAAAAAGAATGGGATCAGGGATTTCAGTACATACAAATTTATTAATCATTTCATTTCCATCAATTCTATCTTCATCTGACAAATTTAACAAAATTCATCATTTTTAAAAATAGCAACCACATTAGTTTGAACAGCATCATTAAAACGACGAATATCACATTCTCTGTTAACTTTTATAACCATTGACACATCAGCAGTAACATTCTCAGGTCTTTCACAAAATTCATGCATTGATTTGAAAGAACGAACAAAAGGATTCACACGATCTAACTCAAAACCTATCTTACGCATAAGAAAAAATTCGAAATGAAATTTAAAACATAGAAAAACAATATGTACGTTTATTCACATTCAAAGAAATAAATATACTAACAGCTGAGAAAAAATTAAATATAAAAAAGAATAACAAAATAAAGTTTTAAGTTCGTTGTTCGATAGCAAATATATTTTTATATGTATGTAAACTTATAATGCATATGTATAGAAAAAGTTTTCCGTATATAATAACTTTTTTATTTATGATCCGATTTGTTTGAATCCGGATCCCAATATAGGTTACACTAATATCAGTTAGCTGTGAAAATTTGAATTGAATCCATCTGCGAATAAAAAAGCTTTATGCTCCACAAAGTTTTAATCTAGCGTATTAATATATAAGAAGATTATTTAAATCTAATAAAATTTGATCCGAAAATTATTCAAAATAATTCGAACAAAACCAAACACCGATTATACATTTCGTTCACTAAAATCATAGATAAATATTTTACTAAATTTTCTCTAATTTTTCGAATAAAAACAAAATCTTTATCATAATTAAATTGCTCCCCAAATCCAAATTTAAACAAAAAATTTTCTTCAAAAACTAAACAATTTAAATTTAATTTCAATCGCTTCACATCCATTAGATTAATTTAAATAATAATTATCTGAAATTATTGCAATTCTTGTGTATATTTCAAATAAATAAAACAAGAATTGAAACAAACATAACAGAACAAAACAATTCAATAAATATGGAAAGGGCGAAATCTCAAGCTCTGAGATATCAAGACTTCGGTCTGGGTTAGGGATCTTGATATAGTTTTCGGCAAAAACTTTTATGAGGACATTGTTTTTGTTTGCTCATTGTTTTGGGCAGCGATATATATCAAACAGAAAACTCTTTGTTAAAGTACATGTATTTTTTAATCTATGTTTAGATATTTATTACAAAACTAACACGAAACATCAATACGTTGTCGGAAAATTATAACATATCGTAAATTAACATAATTTATAAAATACTAAACATAAACACAAAAACCAAATAATATCGGAAAAATAAAGCTTAAATTTGAACACTGAAAAAAAAAATAATCCAAAAATTCTTACAAAATCAAAAATTAAAACTTTGTCAAACTTTCGAAAGTGTTGCAAAAATTCAAAATTCACGAATTCAAACCTTTTCCAAAAATCTAAAAATATTGAAAAATTATAACAATATCAAAAATACAAACTTTTTCAAAATTCCAAAAATTATAACAAAATCAAAAATGTTCATGTCCAATTTCATGTTTAATTACATTTCATGCCATACAAATAATTAATTTTATTTTCTTCCAAAAATTGGGTCAAAAAATAAATGAAAATCATTCTTTTGACACACTTGACAATATTTTTTGGACAAACTGATAATGCAATAATCTAGTTTTTGGTCTCACATATCAATCCCGAGCATAAAGATTTCTCCACATTCTTTTTTACTTTTCATTATCACTTAAAATGAACGTTTTTTAAGCAAAAAATTTACTTGTTTTGACACAGTTGACGATTTTTTGACACACTTCTGGTACAGTTATCAAACACATCGTCCATTTGACTCTTACCATTGAGCGTCTCCTTAATGATTTGCAGTCTGGGTTTAGGACGTCTCACAGCACTGCTACTGCTCTCTTGAAACTTACGGATGATATTGGTAAGGGACTAAATGCTCCGGCTACTTTTGCAGTGGTTGTTCTGTTGGATTTTTCTAATGCTTTCGGTATGATTAGTCCTATTCTTCTCATCCAAAAGCTTTACCTTTTTTATGGGTTTAGTACTGCGGCTATTAAATTGATTTTCGCATATTTGGTTGAACGGTCGCAAATAGTCAGCTTCAATGGGAAATCCTCCAGAATGTGTCGTTTAGAGCTTGGTGTACCTCAGGGTTCAATCTTGGGTCCTTTAATATTTTCTATTTTCATTAACGATCTACCACTTGTTGTTAGCTCCTTAATGTACCTACTTTATGCTGATGATTGTCAGGTCTATATATGTGGCAAACTATTGGAAATACGTGAGATATTTGGTATTGTTAACAGGGATTTGGAACTTATACATCGATGGTCTTCTCAGAATGGTCTTCTACTTAATCCTAGTAAGACTCAAGTATTGTTCATTACTAAAACAATGAGTAATATTGAACTCCCTCCGCTTTTTCTTGGTGGCGCTCAGCTTGTGGTTAACAGAACTGTTAAAAATCTGGGTCTCATTATGAATAGTTCTTTAACGTGGTCTGATCACGTATCTGAGGTCTGCAGAAAGGTCAATTTTGCATTGCATCGTTTGAAGTTGTTGAGTAACATAACCCCAGTGCCGCTTCGGTTACAACTGGTAAGAAGCTTGATTATTCCGTATTTCAACTACTGTGAGGTTATAATATGTAATCTTGATTCAGACTCCAAGCGTAGAATTCAGGTTGCATTCAACTCTTGTGTCAGATATATATACTCCCTGAGAAAATTTGATCATGTATCTGAATATTCCAACTCGATTCTTGGCTGTAGTCTGCAGCAATATTTTTATTTCCGTATTGCAATCTTCATTTTTAAACTTCTAAAATTGAGAACACCTAGTTACTTATTTGATAAAATAGCATTCTCTCAATCAGACCGTACGCGCCATCTTCTTGTTCCCTTTAATGTTTGGAAACAATATAGTGGCTCGTTGTTTGTTTTTGGCATCTCGCGGGTTTGGAACGTGTTACCTGCGAATATTCGCGAGCTTGATACCGTTCGTAGTTTTAAAAAAGAGAGTTTTGCTTTTGTGATTAACAACCTTTAATTTCTATATATGTGTTGGTAAGCTTTTTGTGCGGATGAGCTGTGCTCGTTTGTGTGGCTGAGTGTTTGGATGAGCTCTCGGCATGTTGGAGTGCTGAAGTTTTGTTGGCGGAGGGGTCGGTCTTGGACGTAGTGTTGGCCTGGTGGGCGTTCGGAGCCGGACTTGGTATACATATATATTTATATATTTTAGTATGTATATTTTTGTTGTATTTATTCTTATTGTTACTATTTGAAATTATGTTTCTTTTTTTTTCTTTTCTTTTTAGTTTGTTATTTTTAGTTTGTTGTTTTTATTTTAATGTAAGTCATATATAAATAGTTTTGTTTCTAATCTTTACTTATGTATTTAGACCAGACGCTTTGAAAATCATTTATGATTAAGTCTGTGCTAATATGATTAATAAATAAATAAATAAGCATACCTATTTTTAGAAATAAAAATTTTTAAAATCGCTCCAGTGGTTGTGGAGAACATCTAAATTAACTTTTAGTATTTAAAATTTAGTTGGCGATGTGTTTTGCGTAGCTTCACAAAAAAATAAAAAAACAATTTAATTTCGAATAAAAGTTTTTCCTCAATGTTAAAAAGTTCCTTTCTTATATTATTTTAAATATAATTAATTTAAAGAAATTTATCAAAGTTGTACGTACATATATTAAAAACTATTCATTTAATATTTTTCTTATATTAAATTTTATCACAAAACTTAAAATAAAATTATATGAAGAAATTGGATTATTGTAAACAATTAAAATCAAAAGAAGTCTTTCATTTGTTCATTATATTAAGAGGATAATTGCCAATTAAATCTAAATTTTTGGATCAACTCTATTTATATATTAATCAAAAATTATGTGAAACGATTCAAATTAATTGCAAATTAAATCTAAATTTTGGGACCTAATTTTGGGATTTTTCAACTTATGAAAACAATTGCTGATTTTCACATCTTCTCTACGCAATGATATTTTTCTCAAGATTATTTATTACAAGTTAAAACTGATATTATACTGAAGTTTAAAACTATTTATTATAGCGCGAATAATACTAGCTATATATTTGGTGACCCCGATTAGGAACACAAGGACGAAATTATATAATCCGATTTGAAGTCAAACAAAAAATTTAAGTACAACAATTGTGTTATTTTATTTATTTATTAAATTTAACATTAGTATTTTATAACTATTTTATATCTTAATTGTTACAACTTGTTTGTTAATTGTTTGTTCGTTGAATTATAAATCGTTTTAGCAGTTTTAACAGAATTATGTACGTATTAAAGGAATTTTTGGTTTGTTTAGTGGTGTTGTTGGTCGCTGTGTTTGCGATTGTTTTAGCGACACAACATACGGTCGTGGTTTTGTTCGCTGCAACATTGTTTTACCTAGTTGCTGTCATTACTAGGCTTAATCGCAATGCGTTCTCGTTCCCAGCAGTTTCATCAAGTCCACCAGAACCTGAGGAAACTGCTGCATCTTCTGGACCCCCAACCTTTACTTTTACACAAGACCAGCTTCAGGCACTGGTCGCAGAGCAGGTCGCAGCCGCTCTTGCTAATATGAACCTTGGAGGTACATCTTCAAATCCTCCACAATCTCCACCACCTCCTGCTGCGTTACCTCCACCTCCCACAGCTTCATATTCTTCGGCAGCTATGCCACAAATTGATCACGTAGCTATCAAAATTCCTCCTTTCTGGTCTGAGACTCCAGACCTTTGGTTCATAACTCTTGAGGGGCAGTTCTTGTTGGGGCGTATCAGGTCCCAACAAACTAAGTATGGCCACTTACTTACTATGATTACTCCCACTCTGGCGAAATTAGCCAGTGATATCTTGGTTAACCCCGACCAAGATTTCCCATACGATAGGCTCAAAGAGGCTCTTATAGCTCGCCTATCCGGTAGCACTTCAGATCGCATACACAAAGTTTTACGCGGTATGGACCTTGGGGATCTTAAGCCCTCACAATTACTTCGGGATATGACTACCGAATCCCATAATACGTTTTCAGAGGCAGCTCTTAAAGTCCTTTGGGTGGAGAAACTTCCACCTGCTGTCCGCGCTGCTATCGCTACTGTCAGTGAAGATCTTCAGAAGACAGCAGAGATAGCAGATAATGTTCTCAATGCCCTAAGGGGCTCGCAAGTTAATGCGGTATCTAACCCTGCCGCTTCTTCTCTCCCTTCTTCTTCTTCTTCCTCAAGTGAAATCATATCACTTGAGGAAAAATTCAAAAAACTGGAGGCACAAAACGTGCAACTCCTCAATGCCATTCAAAGGCAAAATTTCTCCCAACCTCCTCAACAATACCGAAGTAGATCTAATGATCGAAACGGTAATCATAATTCAAATTTCAATCGGAATTATCGCTCTCCCATGCGACCTCGGTCCAGGTCTCGCGTGCAAATGTTTGATGGTATCTGCTACTACCATCACTACTACAAGGGAGATGCAAAAAAATGCTAAATATCATTCTGGTAATAAAACGTAAATATCATTCTGATCACTCAAATTCCATTGCCTCAAAATCTTCAAAAAACTATTAGATTCATCACATGTGACGGCATGTGATGACAATCATTCTCAACTCCGTCTTCTGGTCCTCGACATTTCTTCATGCAAGACTTTCCTCGTTGATACAGGTGCCGAAGTTTCAGTTCTCCCCGCTACTATGGAGGAAAAAATTTCAAGAAAATCAGACTTCTACCTCTACGCAGCTAACGCGACTAAAGTTAGCACTTACGGTACACGGTCTTTAAACTTAAACATTGGTCTCAGACGAGTGTTCTGTCAGACCTTTGTTATAGCCGATGTTACCACTCCTATCCTAGGAGCTGATTTTCTCAATAAATACGGCCTTTTAGTGGACATTAAAAACCGACGTCTTGTCGATCCACTAACTTCTCTATTTACTTTGGCTAAACTCTCCACTTCTCCAGCACCTTCTTTAACTTTGATCAACGATTCGGTCAGTGTAGAAATTCTTGATTTACTCAAAAATTTCAAGGACTTAACGTCCAAAAATGATCTTGTTAAACATGTGAAACATAACGTAACTCACGTTATTGAAACACGTGGTCCTCCCGTTTCTTGTAAGTATCGTCGACGTGCTCCAGACA
Organism: Diogma glabrata; assembly: GCA_963693315.1. Classification (NCBI taxonomy): domain Eukaryota; kingdom Metazoa; phylum Arthropoda; class Insecta; order Diptera; family Cylindrotomidae; genus Diogma; species Diogma glabrata. The sequence goes on from CAVNZG010000195.1 coordinate 459,196, forward strand.
AATTGGCTATCGCAAAGGCAGAATTTAATCTTATGTTATCCCAAGGCATCTGCCGACCTTCTAACAGTCCTTGGGCTTCTCCTCTCCATCTCGCTAAAAAGAAGAACGGCGAGTGGAGACCTTGCGGTGACTACCGTGCTCTAAATAACATTACAATTCCGGATCAATATCCTATTCCTCATATTCAGGATTTTTCGCATCAACTACATGGATGCCAATTTTTCTCAACAATTGATCTCGTCCGCGCATATCATCAAATTCCTATTGATGAGCGCGATATTGCAAAAACTGCAATTTCAACTCCGTTCGGACTCTTCGAATTCGTTCGAATGACTTTTGGATTGCGAAATGCTGCGCAATCTTTCCAACGGTTTATGCATTCCCTTCTTCGAGACCTAAATTTCTGTTTCATCTACATAGATGACCTCCTTATTGCTTCTGAAACCTATGAGGAACACTTCAAACATCTTAGGACTGTTTTTGAGCGTCTTTCTGACGCTGGTCTCATTATCAACGTTGATAAATGCAACTTTGCTAAAACCAACGTTGACTTTCTTGGACATTCTATTGATTCAACTGGAATTAAACCTACTTCTGAACGTGTCGATGCTATCAACTGTTACGAACGTCCCGAAACAGTAATGCAACTCCGCCGTTTTCTTGGAATGATTAATTTCTACCGCAGATTCATTCCTCACGCTGGTGGCAATCAAGCCATCCTAAATGATTTTCTCAAAGGTTCCAAAAAGAATGACAAACGGGTCATTCAATGGTCTGAAGACGCCATTCAAGCCTTCGATCTTTGCAAGCGGCAACTTAGTGAGGCTACAACTCTTTCTCACCCCTCACACTCTGCCCAACTTGCCGTTATGGTCGACGCTTCCGACAAGGCACTTGGCGCCGTTGTTCAACAAAAAATTAACGATTGTTGGACACCTCTTAGTTTCTTCTCTGTGCGACTCAATGAAACGCAACAGAAATACAGCGCTAATGATCGCGAACTCCTTGCAGCTTACTCTGCAATTAAACATTTCCGGTATCTCCTTGAAGGCAGAACCTTCACTCTTTTCACCGATCATAAGCCACTCATTTACGCTTTGTCGCAGAATCCTGCCAAAGCTAGTCCTCGCCAATTCCGTCATCTTGATTTTATCAGTCAATTTACGACTGATATTCGTCACATTTCTGGAATTGATAATGTAGTTGCCGACACACTTTCTCGTGTTGAGCAAATATCAATTCCAGAAAATATTAACTACGACGAAATTGCTGACGCTCAGTTCAACGATAACGAACTAAAGGAATTAGTGGACACTAGTCCCACACTTCAATTCCGTTCCTTTCCATTATCGTTTGGCAATTCTAGTGCCAAAACTATTTTGTGTGATACTTCTTCTGGTAATCCACGACCTTTTATTCCAAAGCAATTTCGTCAGTCTGTTTTCGAAAGTCTCCATAATTTATCTCACCCAGGAGTCCACAGTTCTGCCAAACTACTTGCTGAAAAAGTCATTTGGCCATCAATTAAAAAAGATGCACGACAAATGGCTCAGAACTGCCTGGCTTGCCAAAAGGCAAAAGTTTCTCGCCACACTCAATCTCCATTAGGTAATTATCCTCAAACTTCTCAAAGATTTTCCGAGATTCATATGGACATTATTGGTCCACTCCCTACCTCTGAGGACAAACGCTATTGTGTCACAATTATTGACAGATATACTCGCTGGCCTGAAGCCATTCCTATCTCGGATATTACAGCTGAAACGGTAGCATCAGCTCTCTACTCAAATTGGATTGCTCGCTTCGGAGTACCTTCAGTAATCGTCACTGATCAGGGCTCCCAATTCGAATCCAATCTCTTTAACGAGTTGTCAAAACTTATCGGTTTCGAACGTAAACGTACTACTAGTTACAATCCTAAATGTAACGGACTAATCGAACGTTGGCACCGAACTCTTAAATCCGCGATAATGGCCTACGACAGAACGGACTGGACACGAATATTACCGTCAATACTACTTGGTTTACGAACCACTTTCCGTGAAGATTTCCAATCTTCATCGGCTGAGCTCGTCTACGGTACTAACATACGTCTTCCAGGAGAATTCTTTAGCCAAAACTCTAACTCCACTCCACAATCTGATTTCGTTTCACAGTTGAAACAACATTTTACTCACCTTCGTCCATCTACTGCGTCAAGACACACTTCTCCTAATGTTTTCGTCTCCAAAAATCTCCAGTCTTGTTCGCATGTCTTCTTACGTACGGACTTAGTACGTAAAGCATTACAACCGCCATACGAAGGTCCTTTCAAAGTCATCAGTCGCGATGGTAAAAATTTCGTTATTGACCGTAAAGGTCAACATATTCGAGTTTCCATCGACAGATTAAAACCTTGCTTTAGGGAACAATCTGAAGATGACTCATCTCAAAACTCACCTACTTCGAGTACTAATCTCAGTCGCGCAGACGAAACTTCGTCTTCTACAGATATTGTCCATTCTACTCCTTCGGACACATTCCTGTCTTCTCCTTCTACCTCCGCAGAAGCGAGGCAACGCGACGCTAAGACAACTGTATCACCTAAAAGGGTTAGATTTAATCTCACTCCTCAGACTCATATATTCCATCCTGCATCCACAATTACGCGAGCAGGTAGAACCACTCGTACCCCTGCTCGTTTCCTTCGTGCTCTAGCGCAGTAATTTTCTCTTTATATCGTCCCATCTTCGATGGCACTAGGGGGGGAGTGTTGTGGCGAACATCTAAATTAACTTTTAGAATTTAAAATTTAGTTGGCGATGTGTTTTGCGTAGCTTCACAAAAAAATAAAAAAACAATTTAATTTCGAATAAAAGTTTTTCCTCAATGTTAAAAAGTTCCTTTCTTATATTATTTTAAATATAATTAATTTAAAGAAATTTATCAAAGTTGTACGTACATATATTAAAAACTATTCATTTAATATTTTTCTTATATTAAATTTTATCACAAAACTTAAAATAAAATTATATGAAGAAATTGGATTATTGTAAACAATTAAAATCAAAAGAAGTCTTTCATTTGTTCATTATATTAAGAGGATAATTGCCAATTAAATCTAAATTTTTGGATCAACTCTATTTATATATTAATCAAAAATTATGTGAAACGATTCAAATTAATTGCAAATTAAATCTAAATTTTGGGACCTAATTTTGGGATTTTTCAACTTATGAAAACAATTGCTGATTTTCACATCTTCTCTACGCAATGCTATTTTTCTCAAGATTATTTATTACAAGTTAAAACTGATATTATACTGAAGTTTAAAACTATTTATTATAGCGCGAATAATACTAGCTATATGGTTTCCTAGATTTCTTCGGTTGTGACGGCCGCCAGGCCCTGGCAGACAGACAAATTTTTTTCTGCTTTTTAAGAAGCTTTATGACTTAAAAGGTGGAGAAATGCCAAAAAAGTGGGAGTGAGAATTTCACTTTGGCTCGAGAATGTAATACTTTCAGACCGAAGTAATAATGTACAAGATCAAAATTCGTTCATATATAAACCTGAGTTGAATTTTAATATAACTTACAAACTTCATTATATTTACAATACATACAATTTTTGTTTAATATCATTAAACATCATTATTAATAGTATTTTTTATGGTATTTCCAAGTCCTTCAAGTTATTCTTTATCTGCTCTAATAGATTATGACCATCAGTCCAACGTAAGATTTTTGGATCCACCGATAAAGATTGGTATTCAGCCGTTTCTTCTAGTTGTTTTTCAGCAGCAAAGCCAATTCGAGGACAAGCGAAATCACGGCTACCAAGCTTTAACATTGGGCAAATATCATGAAATCCATCACCAACAAAAAATATGTTTTCGTAAAAAATTTGCATTTGAATTTTTTCGGTTAAATAATCATTTAAAACTGTTCCTTTGCACATTTGTTTCGAACTAATTTGACAGTGAGTTTGTATTTTGAATGGTTTTACCAAAAGCATTTCTTCACTGTCAAACTCAGCCGGATTTGTATAAATTGTGGAAATCATTTTTGTAATGCCGTTGTCATGATTCCAATTTGTTATAAATTCATAGTTCGAATCACTTATTATAATTACATCAAAATTATTCTCATACAAACTATTTAAACACTTAATCATGCCCGGCACTTCCGGTATGCCATTCGTTGCTTTTAATATATCAGATTTTCTTAAACCATGTATATGTAAAGTTCGAAAAATTTCTTGCATAAACGCTATCCAATCGTTTAATTCGGTATATTTTTCTAAAAGAGTTTGTGCAATTTTCGGTGGATTCACTAAATTTTTAACTACATTATCTGTATCATCATTGACAATTGTATTATCAAAATCAAATGCAATTAACCTTTTTGGTTTTGTTGAATTCATCTAAAAGTTTTTAAGAAAATTATTTGTATAAATGATTCTAATGAATGTTTACCATTGTTAACTAATTTTACGCTTTTAATTTTTAGTAAACTCACTGCAATGTACAAATGTCAGCCCAAAAAATGACATTTTAACTGACAGATGTTTTGAATAATTTTTAAATCTATTGGCCCTTTTCGCACTTGTAAGCAGTGCAACAAATCACTTCTTCGTTTCTTTTCTTCTTATGTCTCTCTACATATAAAGCCTCGTAATACACGATGACAGTGAACTACCGCAGTAGTACGGTCATGACAATTCAACTGCCATGACATTGTGACAGTGCTGTTCACATGGTATTGACTTGCTCGACAGTTGTATGGAGGAAGAAGATGCAGTGTTTTATAGTTTAAATGAAATTTTAAAGAAAAATAATGCAGATGTTAATAAAAAACATCTGCACAAAATCAACACTAAATGAGCCACTGATAACAGAAATTAAAAATGATTATTATGATTTATCTCAAAAGGATTTGATCGAATCTGGCATGCCAACCGCAGTCGTGAAGTTGATTCAAAATTATCTGTCTAACCGATAAATCTCGGTAGCTATAAATGGTTTTTCTTCTGAGTAATAAACTAATAATAAAAATAATAACCGCTGGTGTACCCCAAGGTTTATCTCCCACTTTATTTTTAATTTATATCAACGAACTGTTGCAAATCACCAGTAACCCAATAAAGTTTTGCGGATGATAGTACACTGCACAAGTCATTCATTCCCATATTTTCAAAGGGTAAAATGCATGAACGAATAAATTCCGCCCAGAGAGACGCTGCCATAAATGTAAACGAGGACCTAAAAAAAGTCGCCCATTTGGGGTGACAAAAATTTGGTCAATTTTAATTCCACCAAAACACAGCTATTGCTTGTTTCCAGAGCAAAGACCGAGTTTCTCAACGATATTTCAATTAATATGTGTGACAGAGACCAAATAGACGTATGTGAAAGCATTCGTTCATTGGGAGTCACAATTTCCAATGTCTTACTCTGGAACCATTATATAATGGCCATGGCGAAGAGCGCGTCAATAAAACTCGGCCTCCTCAAAAGATGTAAAAAATATTTTACTTCGCATCAATTACTCCACATTTATAAGTCCTATATTCGTCCTTCTTTGGAGTATTGTTGTCAAGTTTGGGGCGCGGCATCTGTTACCATCCTAGCTCTTTTGGACTCTGTTCAAAAGCGTGCTATACGAATTGTTGGTGATGGAAATTTAATATTAAGGCCCGCTATACACTTGAGCTAAGCTATGCGAACTATGTTTTTTGTATATAACGTAATCAAATGGATGACTATACACTTGAGCTAAGCTTATAGCAATTAGCTCAAGTGTATAGTCATCCATTTGATTACGTTATATACAAAAAACATAGTTCGCATAGCTTAGCTCAAGTGTATAGCGGGCCTAAATCTTGATTCCCTACAACATCTTCGCATGGTTGCTGATCTCTTTGTTTTTTATAAATATCGTCACCAGCCGTGCTCGGATGAAATCAGGTTCAGACATATGTTTTTCCCCGTTTTACTCGTCAATCGGTTTGTGCAAACACTCAAACTGTCGAGATTACTCACTGTCATAGTAATAAAATGCAAAGGGATTTTTTGTGCGTACATCGTACAAATGGAATGCTTTGCCCGAATTAATAGTCTCGAGTGCCTTCAATCCACAAAGATTTTTAAAAAAGCGTCCACCAACACCTCAAGACGCATGTTGTTGCAGAACCTAGGTCTTAAAAAGTATCTATGTGTTGTTGTGACCATGATACAAAGAATAATTAGATATGCTTGACAGCTCGTTTTTTTCTCACTCTTTCATTTGTGTGACGTCACTGCGTGATATTTTACAAGTAGAAGTAACAACAACAACAAAATATAAAATGGGCCATATTTTGGCATCCAGTGACGCACGCGAAGAAAGGGAAAATAAAGAAAAAAAGTTGCGAGCATATCTTATTATTCTTTGTACCACGGTTGTGACACATTTTGTAATTCCTACTACACAACACTTTTTATCAAAACCCCCGATATATCATAGCAATAAACGCCATTTGCAATTAACAATGAACATAGCCATATGCAAAAAATTGGATTAGTGTTTTTGATTAAATATTTTTGAATTTTTTTTATATGGAGTTTTATTTTTCCATATGGCGTTATGAGCGTCATGGCGATCTTTTGAATTTTTTTTATATTGAGTTTTAATTTCAAAATGGCGCTACAACTTCACGATTTTTACTGTGCTTAAAAATGAAGAAGGCTTCTATATCGGGGGTTTTGCTTTTTATTAAAAAAAAAAATAATAATGAACTTTCAAGACAGTTCCGTTCACACGGTGACAGCTGCTGACACTGTCACGGCAAGACTTTCGCACTATCAAGTCAATATTGATAGTGCGCCTGAATTGTCATGACAGTTTCTTCGTTGCAGTCATGACAGTCGCTGTCATAACTGCAACTGTTGCGTTTACCGTCATCGTGTATACGAGGTTAAAATTGTCAATAAATTAAAATGGAGTTTCCATATTTGAATTTATATAAAGGGCGATTTTTCTGTTCCGGTGTTTACCGCAATAGCGCTGCAAAAGGGGGATAAGAGAAAAAATCACAAAAATTTTATATGGGATTCCATACAAAACACAACTTGAATAATTTTAAAAGTTATCTATGAAATATCTCATTTTTCCACAATTGAACAATTTCAACTTGCTTATGAAGTATTATTGACTATATATTAAGCGTAAAATATAAAATATTATTCTTAAGTCGCTCAAAAAAGAAATATAAAAATTGCCAAAATTTCCCATACAAAGTTGTATGAAAAATTTAACCTATTTTCGTATTTGTTTTACGGACAGAAGAAAATAAATTTTTTTATATATTACGCTTAATATACAGTCAATATTAGTTCCTAAACAAATTTAAATTATTTAATTGCAGTAAAATTAGAAAGTTCATAGATAATTTTTAAAATAATTCAAGTTGTATTTTGTATGGAATCCCATATAAAAGTTTTTGAATTTTTTCTCTTATCCCCTTTTTGCAGCGCCAATGCGGCAAACACCGGAACAGAAAAATCGCCATATTATAGGGCGATTTTTCTGTTCTGGGAGAGAATAAATTCAAAAAATTTTATATGGGATTTCATACAAAACACAACTTGAATAATTTTAAAAATTATCTATGAAATTTCTCATTTTACTACAATGAAATAATTTAAATTTGTTTATGAACTATTATTGACTATATATTAAGCATAATATGTAAAATATTTTATTTTTTCTGTCCGTAAAACAAATACGAAAATGGGTTAAATTTTTCATACAACTTTGTATGGGAAATTTTGGCAATTTTTATGTTTCTTTTTTGAGAGACTTAAAAATAATATTTTATATATTACGCTTAATTTATAGTCAATAATACTTTATAATCAAATTAAAATGTTCAATTGTGGTGAAATGAGAAATTTCTTAGATAACTTTTAAAATTATTCAAGTTGTGTTTTGTATGGAATCCCATATAAAATTTTTGTGATTTTTTCTCTTATCCCCCTTTTGCAGCGCCATTGCGCCTTTAAAATTATTCAAGTTTTCCGCAATGGCGCTGCAAAATGGGGACATATATAAGAGAAAAAATCACAAAAATTTTATAGGGCGATTTTTCTGTTCCGATGTTTACCGCAATGGTGCTGCAAAAAGGGGATAAGAGAATAAATTCAAAAAATTTTATATGGGATTTCATACAAAACACAACTTGAATAATTTTAAAAATTATCTATGAAACTTTTCATTTTACTACAATGAAATAATTTAAATTTGTTTATGAACAATTATTGACTATATATTAAGCATAATATGTAAAATGTTTTATTTTTTCTGTCCGTAAAACAAATACGAAAATGGGTTAAATTTTTCATACAACTTTGTATGGGAGATTTTGGCAATTTTTATGTTTCTTTTTTGAGAGACTTAAAGATAATATTTTATACAGGGTGAGTTTTTTAAAAAATGCCAGGCTTTTATCTCGAGAACCATGCTAGATGGGACAAAATAACCCAAGGTAATATTTGTTAAGCGTCGAGGGGGACGTCGAATGGTAATATTGAATGACCTTGAAACTTATAAGTATTGGAGATATATGCCAAAATAGGTTTTTTTTAAATTAGAACCTATACATTTAATATTTTTTTTTAATTAAGTAAATCAAACTACACACTTTTTGCTTACAAAATTTTTTTGTAAAGTGTACGATTTTGTAGATATGATGAAAATTGATTTGCACTAAAGCAAACGTGTCTTCGCTAAGTTCTTCAGAAAAAAAATAAAATTTCGATAAATTAAAAAAAAACAAAGAAAATCATTCATTAATTTAAATATTATTGCATCGTGGTCTACTGCGTGAAATTGATTTTCGTTGTTTTTTTTTGATTTATTGAAATTTTATTTTATTTCTGAAGAACCTAGCGAAGACACGTTTGCTTTAGTGCAAATCAATTTTCATCATATCTACAAAATCGTACACTTTACAAAAAAATTTTGTAAGCAAAAAGTGTGTAGTTTGATTTACTTAATTAAAAAAAAATATTAAATGTATAGGTTCTAATTTAAAAAAAACCTATTTTGGCATATATCTCCAATACTTATGAGTTTCAAGGTCATTTAATATTACCATTCGACGTCCCCCTCGACGCTTAACAAATATTACCTTGGGTTATTTTGTCCCATCTAGCATGGTTCTCGAGATAAAAGCCTGGCATTTTTTAAAAAACTCACCCTGTATATTACGCTTAATATATAGTCAATAATACTTTATAATCAAATTAAAATTGTTCAATTGTGGTAAAATGAGAAATTTCTTAGATAACTTTTAAAATTATTCAAGTTGTGTTTTGTATGGAATCCCATATAAAATTTTTGTGATTTTTTCTCTTATCCCCTTTTTGCAGCGCCATTGCGGTATACACCAGAACAGAAAAATCGCCCTATATGGGATTTTACAAAACACAACTTGAATAATTTTAAAAGTTATGCTCAGTATTCTGCTCGAGCGAAACTAAACTTTAACAAGGTCTCCACAAAAATACAGATAAAACAGAAGCTAAAAAATGTATGTAGACATTTGTGTAGAGATAAGTTTTGACAGTTGTCTGACATTTTAGCCATTAACCCATTTTCAGTCTTTTTTTCCTTTAAATTTGATCTACACGCTCAACCTCAAGAGCATCATTATTTATTTCGTTATTGGCACTCTCGAAAACGTTTTCAAAATACGAATCATCTAAATAGTCGGATTCAAAATATATTCTGAAAACTAAAAAGGATAATTTTTTTTACAAACGCACATTTACTTTAAACACACAATTACTTTAAACGCAAAATTACTAAATACAATAAAAATGTCAAAATTTAGCGTTCAATTTAATGTCTCGTGCATTTAATTTGCTGCGAAAACTGTGTAGACATTGTAGTAGAGCCATCTATATTACAATGCGCAAACTATCATTTTGAAATTATTTCCGCGTCGAGCAGCAGCGATGTCATTAGCCAAATTTTTTTATTTTTTAAGAAAAAAAAAAAAAAAAATTTATATGAAATTTTTAGCTTCGCTTGAGCAGGATACTGAGCTTTATCTAAAAAATTTCTCATTTTACCACAATTGAACAATTTTAATTTGATTATAGAGTATTATTGACTATATATTAAGCGTAATATCAAAACCCCCGGTATAGAAGCCATCTACATTTTTTAGCACAATAAAAATCGTGAACTTGTAGCGCCATTTTGAAATTAAAACTCAATATAAAAAAATTCAAAAAATCGCCATAACGCTCATAACGCCATCTGGAAAAATAAAACTCCATATAAAAAAAATTCAAAAATATTTAATCAAAAGCACTAATTCAATTTTTCGCATATGGCAATGTTCATTGTTTATTGCAAATGGCGTGAATGGGTATGCCTATAGGGCGATTTTTCTGTTCCGGTGTTCACCGCAATGGCGCTGCAAAAGGGGGATAAGAGAATAAATTTAAAAACTTTTATATGGGATTTCATACAAAACACAACTTGAGTAATTTTAAAAATTATCTATAAAATTTCTCATTTTACCACAATTGAACAATTTTAATTTGCTTATGGAGTATTATTGACTATATTTTAAGCGTAATATATAAAATATTATTCTTAAGTCGCTCAAAAAAGAAACATAAAAATTGCCAAAATTTCCCATACAAAGTTGTATGAAAAATTTAACCTATTTTCGTATTTGTTTTACGAACAGAAGAAAAGAAAATATTTTATATATTAAGCTTAATATAAAGTCAATAATAGTTCATAAACAAATTTAAATTATTTAATTGTAGTAAAATGAGAAATTTCATAGATAACTTTTAAGATTATTCAAATTGTGTTTTGTATGGAATTCCATATAAAATTTTTGTGATTTTTTCTCTTATCCCCTTTTTGCAGCGCCATTGCGGTAAACACCGGAACAGAAAAATCGCCCTATATGATATATCGGGGGTTTTGGTAATATATAAAATATTATTTTTAAGTCTCTCAAAAAAGAAACATACAAATTGCCAAAATTTTCCATGCAAAATTGCATGAAAAATTTGACCCATTTTCGTATTTGTTTTACGGACAGAAAAAATAAAATATTTTATATATTATGCTTAATATATAGTCAATAATAGTTCGTAAACAAATTTAAATTATTTCATTGTAGTAAAATGAGAAATTTCATAGATAATTTTTAAAATTATTCAAGTTGTTTTTTGTATGAAATGAAATCCCATATAAAATTTTTTGAATTTATTCTCTTATCCCCTTTTTGCAGTGCCATTGCGGTAAACACCGGAACATAAAAATCGCCCTATAGGCATTAGGCAAATAAAATAGGTAATAAACGAAGAAGTGATATTTTTTGCACTGCATAAAAGTGTGGAAAGGGCCATTGGCCGAACGAATTACTACATACAAGCGTGGAAAGGATCATTCCCGAAATAATTAAAAATAATATGAAAACTGGAAAACACATTTTATTAGCAATTGACACATTATTAGTTTATTATAAAATACCACTACTGAATTGGAGTGTTTATGAAATGTTCAAGTCATTTAAATTTTTTTTTATCTGATCCAATAAATTATGACCATCAGACCAACGCAAAACCTTTGCATGTATCGGTACGGATTGATGTTCAGCCGTTTTTTCTAGTCGTTTTTCAGCTGTATAGCCAATTCTTGGACAGGCGAAATCACGAATACCCAGCTTTAACATTGGGCAAATATCATGGTATCCATCTCCAACAAAAAATATGTTTTCGTAAGAAATTTGCATTTGAAATTTTTCGGTTAGATAATCAGTTAATACTTTTCCTTTGCACAAGTTTATAGTGCTAATACTACAATGAGTTTGTGTATGATATGGTTTTACTAATAACATTTCTTTATTGTCAAACTCTGCAGGATTAGTATGAATTTTTGCAATCATTTTTGTAATCCCATTTGTTCGATTCCAATTCGTTATAAATTCATAATTCGAATCGCTTATAATAATTACATCAAAATTATTATCATACAAAGTTTTCAAACATTTAATCATACCAGGAACTTCTGGGATGCTATTTGTTGCTTTTAATATATCGGATTTTCTTAAACCATTCATATGTAAAATACGAAATATTTCTTGCATATAGGTTATCCAACCGCTTGATTTATGCAGTTGCTCAACAGTTTGGGGGATCTTCGATGGGTTAACTAGCCTTTTTGCCACAATATCAGTATTAGCGTCAACAATTGAGTCATCAAAATCAAATGCAATCAGACGTTTCGGTTTTGTTACTCTACTTGAATTCATCTGGAAGCAATAATAAAACAAATAATAAGAAAATCATTGTAGTGCATCAAGATTACCATTTTAGCGCTGAAAGATGCATAGGTATAAAACAGATGCTTAGTAACTCTTACAATATTTTCAACCGAAACAAAAGCTTGCATAAATTCTAATCTTAAATATTTTTTTAAAATTCTTTATCTATATTTCTATAATAACTTTATTCAATGTTATGATACTTTTGACATTTACTAAAGCGTGGTTTACACGATGCGAATTACTGGCGTGCCAGTTGACAGTAACTCGCCTGTTCGCTCGCCTCAAAAATATTGGTCAGTAGCTGTATGTACCCAGCGAATAAAATGTTATCGATTCGTTCATGAATCGTTGAAGAAACTTCTTCTCTCAGGTGTAGAATCGTGATGGAAAAGGAATCGAAATTTGTATGCAAAAAAATAAAATGTCCGCCAGATTCGTGAACGAATGCTCTACTACGATTCATCATGCAATACTACCACTTGAATCGGTATGGAATATTCCCCAACGATTCCATAATGAAATTTAGACTACTTTCTTTAACGATTCTTTATAGAAATTTTGTTATTTTTCACCTACGATTCTATTGGTAGAAATCGAGAAACAAATTGAATAAATCATTGAAATAATAAAAACACATTTTCGTTTAGTTGAATCTAGTTACAGTTTTAATAAATTTTTTCTAAGTACATATTTATTTAGGTTAATATCAGTTTAATTTTTATTAAAAATTAGAAAACTAAAATATTAAATTAAATGTTATTTTTGTAATGTTTTTATAACGATTGTTGGTATAGCATATTCATCATTTTGTTTTTTGCAATGTATCTAAAAATAATTTATAAAATTAATAATAAAATAAATTAAAAGAAAATAATTTATAAAATTTACTAATATATAAAATTAATTTATTGAAATAAATTTTAAAATTATTTTAGTTTAATATTGTTGAAATAAAACTCAGCAATTACAGTGAATACAATATATTTTATTTATAACTAAAACTCTGAATCTTATTTGACACACTGAATACAACTGAACACATGAAGTATAAAAACTAAAAACTAAAACGGAAACAGTGTTGCCAGTACTAAAAACATAGCAATAAGATTACCATATGCAACACTCCTCCATAATCTTATTGTTCTAATTTAATTACATTTCAATATTTAATAAATTCTTAAAGAAACAAAATTTTATCTTTGCCAGTGGCTTTGTGAAAATGTCTGCTAGCTGTTCATCTGATTGTATGTACTTCAAACTTATCACCCCATCTTGAACCTTTTGCCTAATGAAGTGGTACTTTAAATCAATGTGTTTTGATCTTCTTGTTTCTAGCTGTTCAGCAACACGTTTAGCACCTTGGTTATCCACATTTATAACAAACGAATCATGACTCAATGTAATTCTAAATTCTTCTAACAGCCTTTTCAACCAGATACCTTCCTGTGCCGCTGTACTCAACGCAACATACTCCGCTTCTGTCGATGACAAACTTATAGTTTTTTGTTTTGTTGTCTTCCAGGAGAGTAAATTTTCATAAGATTTAAAACAATAACCAGTTGTACTCTTTCTATCCTCTGATTCTCCCCAACTTGCATCTGAATAGCCATGTAAAGCCAAATTTTGTTTAGAGCTTTTGTAGATTAACCCATATTCTTTGGTTGCATTAAGATAACGCAATATTCTTTTAATAGCACTGACATGTGTATTGGTGAAGTTTTCTTGATATCTACTTAATGTATTTACCGAATAAGTGATGTCTGGTCGTGTCCAAATACTTAAATATAGCAAACTACCAATTGCCTGACGATATTTCTGTTGATCCCATTCAGAAGAGTCAGAATTATGATCATCTTTGTTCCAATTCTTTTCAATTGGAGTATCTTTAAATTTGGATTTATCGAAACCAAAACGTTTTAATAATTTCATAATGTTCTCAGTTTGTGATAATTTCAAATTCCCATTTTTTTGTTTTATTATTTTCATTCCCAGAAATTCTTTTAGTTCACCCAAATCTTTCATCTCAAATTGTTTCATCAAGAAAGATATAATCTTTGAAATTTCATTTTCGTCGCCCCCACACAAAAGAATGTCGTCAACATATAAAAGTAAAAATATATAATTCTTTTTGTATAAGCAATAATCATTTTCTGATCGTTCAAAACCATATTCTAAAATCTTTGTATTAAATTCATTATTCCAGCACACTGCACTCTGTTTTAGACCATAAATAGATCTATTTAATTTACATAAATTGCCTTTAAATGGTGGAGGCACTATCATAAAAATATCCTCTTTTAACTCTCCATTTAAGAAAGCACATTTGACATCTAATTGGTGAATCTTAAAATTATTTTGCAATGCCATTGATATAAAGGTGCGTACCGTTATACTATTTGCTACTGGCGCATATACATTACTAAAAGAATCAGTGCTTTGTTTACAACCACGTGCAACTAATCTTGCTTTTTTACGTATACTGCCATTTTCATCCTTTTTTATGTTGAAAACCCATATAGCATCTATTCTATCTTGACCCTCATCTTCAACAATTGTCCATATTTTTCTTTGCTCAACTGCTGTTGTTTCTTCGTCTATTGATTTTTTCCACTCTTTATCTTGATATGCTTCTTCGAACGTATGTGGAACATCGGATAAGATTGTTGTATAAGCACACATTGCAGCATCATACAGTTCATAATCAGCTAGATACTTTGGTTTTGATCTTACTCTTGTATTTCCTTCATGATTATTATTTTCAATGACTTTACTATTTGAATCATTTTCTCCTGTATCGTTCTCTTCATTTAAACCTTCTGTACTGCCCTTATCATAATTTACATTATCATTGTTTTCTTCATTAATCTCCTCTTCGTCGTTTCTATCATTATTTTTGTACAAATTAATTTTTACTGTGTTATAATTCATAAATTTTACATCTCGACTACTTATTATTTTATGATTTTTCTCATCATAAAACCTAAAACCATTAACTGTATAACCAACTAATTTCATTTTTAATGAACGAGCCTCAAATTTACCCTTCTGAATTTGTTTAGGAATGTTCACGAATGCTTCACTTCCGAAAGGGTGTATTTTATTTAAATCTGGCGTTTCCTCATACCATAACTCTGCAGGAGTTTTTTCTTTTTGAATTGCTGTTGTAGGACATCTATTAATTACGTACGTAGCATGTTGAACTGCTTCATTCCATAAATATTTCGGTAAATTAGATTCTAATAATGCGCATCTCGCTTTATCTACCACGGTTCGATTAAATCTTTCAGCAACACCGTTTAGTTGCGATGAATAACGTATGGTTGTTTCTACAGCTATACCATTTCTTGAACAATAATCTGAAAATTCATTACTTTTGTATTCCGTTCCACCATCTATTCTTAAAACTTCAATTCGGCGATCAAACCTATTATAAACTTTTTCAGCATAATCCCTGAATGCATCGAAGATCTCAAACTTATTACGTAGTGTATAGACAACTGCAAAATGTGAGTAGTCATCTATAAACGTAACAAAATATTTTTTACCATCATGGGCTGAATAATTTATGGGACCAACCACATCACTATGTATTTTTTGCCCACATCTTATTGCTCTTTTTCTGGTACCCTTAAATGGTGATTTTGTCATTTTACCCATTAAGCATATTTCGCAATCTCCGTCATTATCATAATGATAACTGTGACCAAATTTTCTATGTAATTCGCTTTTACCTGGTGAAGCTTCAATTTCAAATGTATTAGAACATTTAATTTTGAAAATTTGTCTACTTACATCATTTTTAATGACCACGGTATCACCATAAAAATTGACATTATACATTTTTTTAGTAATTTCTTTTATAGAAATTAAATTTTTCTCTAAGCCCGGTACCATTAAAACAGCAGTCAAATAGATTGGACCTGCCTCAGTATTCAACAATAAATCTCCTTCACTTTTACATATTAAATGCTCACCTTTCTTAGCAATATTTATTTTTGCTTCCTGTTTTAATTGACGAACATCATTCATATAGCTGAACCATTTTTCATTAACCATATGGTTTGACGCCCCTGAATCTAAAATAAATTTCCCGCATAGTTCGTAGTTCACAGCATTACACTCATTCTCTGCAACTTCACAATTAAAAATAATTGGGTTAAAATCTGCACAATTAGCATTACCACCTCCTCCATTTCTGTTACCACCACCATAATTATTAGTTCTTCTGTAGCCCCTGAATTTATTTTTACAATATTTGCTTGTATGACCAAACTTGTTGCAAATATAACATTTCACATTTTTCATTTCCGGACAATCTTTAATCTTATGATCAGCTTTACATTTGTAACATTGGAAACTTGTACGAAAAGCACCATTATTATTAACTTGTGATGAGGTTTTTTCATTTAATTTTGCTTCTTCCTTAAGGAGGAGGAGACTAGTTAAGTTATTTAAATTTCTTTCGGCTGCTACTGTACTTTCCCAAGCTGTACTAAAATTAGAATACGCAACTGGAAGACTCGAAATAATTTTATTAATCACCATTGTATCACTTATTTCCTCTCCTTGTGCTTTTATTTGTGCTAAAAGCGTTTCGATATCTGCCAAAAAATCTTTCACGTGACATGAAAACTCTAGCCTAAAAAATTTCTGCATCAAAAACTGTAACTGTGCTTCATCTTTCTGTTGATAAAGTGAACATAATTTGTCGTAAATTTGTTTCGGTGTTTCGCAATTTAAAACGTTTCTCAGTTCTGATGGCTCTAAAGAAGAAACTAAAATCCTTTTAGCTTTACTACATCTCGTATCGAAATCTGTTTGTTTCGCATTATCATTCACCGGCCTTTCTTCTGTACCTTTAATAATTTTCCATGCATTTATGCTTTCCAATAAGGTCTTTATTTGGAAACACCATACTTCAAAACCAAACCTCTTGATGTTTATTATTTTAATATTTATTTCCTCCATCTTTGTATTTTTAGGATGCCTGGGCACATAACCTGTTGAAATAAAACTCAGCAATTACAGTGAATACAATATATTTTATTTATAACTAAAACTCTGAATCTTATTTGACACACTGAATACAACTGAACACATGAAGTATAAAAACTAAAAAAAAAAACGGAAACAGTGTTGCCAGTACTAAAAACATAGCAATAAGATTACCATATGCAACAAATATGAAGATGATTTAAGAAATTATTTAAATTTTTATACATGCTTTCTTCCTACCAAAACTTAAATCGTTTATCATTCGCCATTGTTGTTGACTTTCTGTAAAAATTTGAGCAAATATTTTTATTTTAAACATAAATTTTAATCAAAATAGCGTAAAATTACAAAATTGAAATTAAAAAGCGAAAGTTCTAGTTTTAGTAAAGCTTGTAAACCTGAATGTTTTCGTTCGTTGTATATTTTTAACTTTGGAACTTAATTTTTTTACCTTCACTTTCACGTTTAAACTATAAAGTTATACAATGTTTGTTGTTACGTTTTTCTTGTGTTAGTTCAGTTCTGTAAAATTAGTTTATAGATGGCAGTCTCATCAGAGATTTAACCAATCAAAAGTCATTAAAATTGTATAGCAAGAATCGAGATAGAATCGTAGTGTAGTCTTCCTATGGAAAAGGTATAGAAACTTTCCACTGTAGAAATGAAATTCGTTGGGTAGTAGAATTGTGCCAGCGAACACGAAATTTGTTTGTTATGCGCATATTGATTTGCACATGCGCGAATATTCAGTGTCTCGATTAAAATATAAAAAAAAACTATTGGGATCCCAAACTATTGATATGTACAAAAAAAACGCATAAAATTAATATATTACTATTGAAATTCAACCAATTATAATACAAAACCAAAATCTAGTAAAAATATTAATGATTTTATAGGGAATATAACAAAATTTTGATAATTAAAAATAATTATAATAAAAATAACGACGCCTATGTAAACAAATATCACAACAAACAAATGGTACGAACTAGAAGTAAAATTTAACTAATATAATGGTTTTGAAAACAAATTTATCCCAAAATAAATAATACATTCTGTTTTACTTTTTGCCTCATCTTTTATCTCTTGCTGTGTCCTATCTGTCAAAAATTCGCTGGCAAAAAAATTCTACTATACTTGCCTGGGGTGCGTTTCGAAATTAACCACGGTTAACCATAAGGTAATAATGTCACTAATGTGATAGTCAAAATAGTGACGTCAAATATTAAATTAAAATTACCACATTGAAGCTGTCAAAGTTAAATTGTAAAAGACAGCTAAAAATTCAAAATTAATAAAACCTAATATTCTAATTACGATAAATAAAACTAAAAATGCAGCATATGTTTTTATTTCTATAATTTATTTTTCAGTCTTCAGAATCAAATAAAAACAATAAAAATAAAACATTTCACTAAAAATTACTAAATACTTAGTACATAATAAATTAAATATACGATATATTCACAAAACAATATAATTTCTAATTTTTTTTTCCACAACAATTAAAATTTTCTTTTATTTTAAAAATTTATATTGTGTTTTATAAATCGGTTGACATGTCGTTCTAAATATTTATACGTTTTGACATTAGAGCCTCAACAAACACTACTCTAGACTTGAGTAACAAAGTTAAAGAGGTCTGTGCAGTTGGCCGGGAACTTTTGATTTCTTAAAATTTTATATTTTATTATGATTGTACCTTGATTGGGAGGAATGAGGAGTTCAATTAAAATGATTGTACCTCTCTAGTTTAATTATTATGAACAAAACAAAATTGGGTTTCCAGTTAGCCGGTCATCAATTCATATTGATATTTTTCGGTAAATTATAGTTGATAACAATTCGAAATCGTTTGGGAGGAACAAAAATATAAGTTTTATTGATTGTACTACCGTAATTTATTAACAATTTTATATAAAACTTTTTGATTCTGAACCATTGACAACTGTCTGAATTTGCAAAACACACCGATGATCCCCCTTACAGAATAGTTTCGAAGCTTTAATCATAAATGACTGCATTACCGACTGAAAACATTTAGTATTAAATTTATACGAGAGAGTCTTTTGTTTTACATATTTTGATATTACAGTTTACAGTTACATATTTTTATATTAATTTATTTTATCTAAGAAGGGCTAGAATTATTTTTAACAGTCAAACATTCTTTGATAACAAATTTTAACTTTTAATATAAATAATTGATTTTCTAAGTTTTCCTTCCAATCCGTTTTATTTCAAACTGTTGCTATTTACGAATGATGAATTTTTATGGCATTAACGTTCATTTTTATTATTTATTTAATTATAAAAATGAACATTATTTGTTGTTTAACTTAAATAAGATATTATGGACATTAAATGCAAGTACTATAGATAGTAAGTAATATGCTAAAATTCTTACTATGTAAATGTAGTGGAAATATTTATTTATGTGAAAATCTATTTTATCGACCGACGTATCAACAATATCAAAACCGTTTAATTTTGTAAGAGACATAATTGTTTTAATTTAAAATTATAAAAATTTATAACAAATATCTTTCCATTCAAAAGTTTATTGAAAAAATAACTATTTCAAACCGAGAATCGAAAACGCTAGGAAAAATTTCTTCAATTTTAAAACATTCAGAAACTATTGTAGATGAATAAAAACTCCTGAATGCATTCTATACTTTTTTAGTATAATGACGTCACACAGTTGATTGAAAGAAACATACATGAGATAAATGAGAAGTTTTCGGCATGCATGCTAAGAACAATGCCTAATAATATATCATGGGAATTTTCTGTTGATTCAATTTAACAAAACAAAATGTGTCCTCTAGTCTATATGTAACAAAGTCGTATTGGTGATCAATAAATTTCCAATCTTCACTAAATACAACTATACATATACATACAAATTTAACTAAAAACGTCTATTTACAGTGTTGCTAATTTTTATATTTGTTTAATAATTTAAAAGTAGTGTTTAATTCGTTAGAACTACCATCTGCAATACAATAGAATAAAAAAATATTGTATGAGATTTGACTCTGAACAAACAATATTAATTAAGATTTAATAAAAGTTTAAAAAAAAAAGCAAAATGCAAGATTTCGAACCTCTGTTAAACAATTAAAAAACACAGTTTTCGTGCCGACTTAACGTCCACCACCAATTTCATTATTAATTCGTTTGAGTTGTATAAATTATTTAATGATTGTAAAAAAACGGTTTTCATGAGTCAAAAAACGGTGGTTATCATTATATGCAAGGGATGTAATTAGGATGTTTGACATTCCTGCATAGGATCTTGATGAAACGTTGGCAAATGATCCAGGTTCACTTGAAAAAAGATCTGGATTCATTTCAAAATGGCGAGGTGTCTGCCGAACACCTCTAAGTTTAAATCTTCAATAACTTCTAATCCCTTCTAATCTAATTTTGATTTTTTTGCATCTTTGGAAAAAGATGCAAATATGTATGACAAGGAGTTGATTAGTTTTTGAGTGATATTGAACAAA
Source organism: Diogma glabrata (assembly GCA_963693315.1). Taxonomy (NCBI): domain Eukaryota; kingdom Metazoa; phylum Arthropoda; class Insecta; order Diptera; family Cylindrotomidae; genus Diogma; species Diogma glabrata. The sequence goes on from CAVNZG010000195.1 coordinate 480,027, forward strand.
GTGGTGGGGGGTCCACCGAGCACCTGTTTTTTTTAAAGCTCAATAACATCTGTATCTGATAATCGAATTGGATGAAACTTGGTACATAAGCATTTAGTATGGTTCAAAACAGTTCTACATCACAACTGCCGGTTTTTCACTTGCGGTAAAACATTTTTGTTTGCATTTTTTTCAGTGTCTTGATGAGGCTGTATAGTAGTCTGCAATAATGAGTGATTTGATTATGATGAAACTTATGAAAAAGGACTCAATTAGTGTGAGAAGATAATGATCAACCTTTGGGACACATTGATCAAAGGTGTGTGGGTCCACCATACAACTGCTGACTTTTCACACTGTGTTTTTAAAGTTTGTTGGGAGCAAACAGAGTTTGTTCCTTAATCAATTTTGATGATACTTTGATAAAAGATGTAAATTTGCATGACAAAAAACTGATTAGTTTTTGGACAGGATTGGGATAAGTGATGGAGCGTCTCCGCTCGGACCTATTTATTTCAAACTTCAATAACATCAGTTCCTGATAATTGATTTTAAATAAACATGGTATATATGCTTAGAGTATAGCGGTTTGTCGCTTGCGCTATCGGTAAATTTTTTTTATTTTCTATTCGTACAACAAGATTTAGTTCTGTTGGGTTACTACAGCTTTCTTAAATGTTTTTATAATTAGAACTACGCGAATACGCTATAACATCGGTCACTAATTGAAGTATTTGATGGGTATTAGCTCACTATATATCCAGAACATTTTTTTTCCAGAGCTGTGGTAAAGTTAGCCTATGCATCAGCTTCGCAATATTTGTTTATTGGTTTTATTTTAAACTCCTATTATAATAATACATATTATTTGTGAATCAGTTAAAATTAGGTATCAATAATTAACGGTTCTTAAAACATTAAATATGCCAACATTTTTTTATTGAATTGTATTCAAATATATGTCTAAATTAAAATATAGTTAAAGTTGTTAAAATAAAATGTTAATGATTTACCGTTAGAACAAGATCCACTTTTACAAGGTATTGGCCTGTTTGCATCTTTATCAGAAATAAACTCAAAAAAAAGTTGAGTTGAATGAAGATACTGTTCATTTAAAGTAACCTCACAAAGTCCTATTACTGATTAATTAATTTTCAATCTTCCGTAAACACAACAAGACCCTGGTTAAACATTCCAATTCAAACCTATTGAATCCTATTAAATCCAATATAATTTCAATAGGATTAAATTGGATTGAATTGGTTTAATAGGAAGACTTCGATCTACCAATTAAAATTCAATCGGAATGAATGGGATTTAACAGGAAAAGAAGTTCTGTAGGATTCTAAAGGAAATTTCCAATTGAATTTCAATCGGAAATCAAGAGATTCAATAGGAAAAAGGAACTTAGAAAAAAATTAAACAATCTTATAAACTTAACAGAATTTAATTGGAAAAGATTTAATAGAAATGAATAGGATTAATCGGAATTCTGCAATGGAAATTTCCAATTAATTCCTATTAATATACATTTCCTATAGATTCCGGTTGAAAAATAAAATAGAGATATTTAACAGGAATGAATAGGATTGTATTGGAAATAGATTTTTTGAATAGGAATTAATTGAAAATTCCCAATGCAGAATTCCCATTAATCCAATTAATTTTTTTCAATTGGTTTCAATTGTAATGTTTAACCAGGGATATATATATATATATATATATATATATATATATATATATATATATATATATATATATATATATCTGTAGGTGGGAGGTAAACTACACCAAGTCACATTTTTAAAATTTTACAGGAAAGCCAAAAAACTGTTTGAAAATGGACTATTTACTATGGACTTGGACTATTTAAAATTGTTCTATCTCGAAAACTCCACTAGTTAGGACTCAGTGCTTTTAACCTCTCGGTAGAAAACAAAATCCTGATTCTAACAGTATAAAAAAACGTATTTTGAAAAAATTGGACTTGGTGTAGTTTACCTCCCACCTACAGATATATATATATATATATATATATATATATATATATATATATATATATATATATATATATATATATATATGTATATATATATATATATATATATATATATATATATATATATATATATATATATATATATATATATATATATATATATATATATATATATATATATATATATATATATATATATATATATATATATATATATATATATATATATATATTTATATATATATATATATGTACATTAACATATTATATGGTTATTTAACTCAATGAAATTTATGTAAAACCTCCTATTCAGTGTTGCTCATCTTTACATTTTTTTATTTCATTAAGAATGCATAATATGGTCATAATAGCAAACGTTATGCAGAACTCGTTAAAATTACCATCTACCATCTTCTAACTTTTAAACCAAATGACTAAATTACCAAATATTGTATGAAATGTAAAAATAAAAAAAAAACATAAAAAAACAGGATTTGAACCCATGCTAAGCTAAAAATAGCAAACGAATATTACTGTGTCGCCTTAACGCTCACCGTCACGTACAAACTTGTAATTGTGTAAATATATTTAATAATTTTAAGCCAAAATAATGATTATTCGTGTAATCTGCAATATACGATCGAATTCAATTCGATGTGAGAGACAATGGAATCAATATCTAAATCGGGAATCGATATCTAAAATAAATGGGTGAAACACCTTTTTACCGACCTGATACAGTTTTTCCCCATAAAAAACTCAAAACCAAACCGTTATCTTCAAACACAAACTTAAACAATTCTTCTGGTTATGTAACAAACAATCCAGACCTATATATTCTAACAAACCCGTTGGTCAAAATGCCAACAATTCTTTAATTCCGTTAAATAAAAACTCAAAATTTTCATCAAAAACTTTTGATGAAAATCCAAACGATCTGAAAAAAAAACGTTTGATTTTAGAGGTTGAAGAATAACAAGCAACAATTTATGTGAAATATGTTTACAATAGTAAGTGAATGTAAAAAAATCTACCTATTACAATTTTGGCCTCTGATCCGATTATCATGTCATATATATGGCACTAAAATTTTTCCAAAATGCCGAGATGACGCACACTGAATTTTTTTATAAAATCTACGGAAAAGTACGTTTATGCATGTGTGAATGTATACATCAATATCCTCTCTTTAAATGTTCATAATATTGGTGTTTTCTAAAAATATGGTCAAGGTTTTATGATTGAATGACAAAATATTGTGTATGTACATTATTTTTAAGTAGACAAGGTCAAATAATATTTAATATTTCTTTTAGTTTTTTTGGGAGAATATGTATTTCATATTTGGGTTATGGATTTTTTTTTGTTGTCATAGGTTAGTTACACAATTTTACATTTTTGGAATCTGCTTTTATTATTAAATGGAATAACATATATTTTATTGATATCGGTCGTTTACCAAATAAATTTAAATAGGTTTTGATTTTGTTTGAGTTTGCAGTCATATGTAGTCATGCATTTTAGGGTGGTCCACTACTTAATGGGTTAAAAGAGTGGTGAACTGAAATCACCAATTATTCACATTGTGAGAATTTACATTGAATACAAGAATAGGCATTTTAATATATAAATAAAATAAATGAAAATAAATGGGTGAAATATCAATTTACCAACTGAAATAAATTTAATTAAAAATAAAACCCTCCACAAATTTGTCTATTAAAGAAAATGAAATTGTATTTTTTAACCAAGTAAATCACTTTTTACAATTATTTCTAAAGAGAATTAGTGGTTGTGATATATGATCACTCACTGGAAAAAACCATCTGCCATCAAAGTATTGGAATCAATAAAATCGAACTAGATTTTGACAATTTTAAAAAACTTACAGTTCATACCATTGATCTTCGTTTCAAATTAATAAGTAAATTTCAACTTAAAAAAGTTGGTCATTTCTCGAGAGGGTTAGGCGACAGAGGTTCATTCTCCAAACCAAAAATGTTGTCAAAAGTGTAGTAGGGAGCAAATTTTGGGATTACGGGATTGCCATATTTATTTATTTATTTATTACTCCATTAACAATTCAATACTGAATATCCCAAAGATGAAGTTCCCAAAAATTTCCAATTTACTTGAGTTTTCGCTTTTCGTCGCCAAAAACAGCTCGCATGTTGAACAATGCTTTCCTTCCATCTTCTTTTAGGTTGACCCCTACTTTTCTTGCTTGTTGGTGTCCAAGCCTCTATAATTGATGGTGTTTGGTCTGGCCTACCTATACCTTGCAACATGGCCAGCCCAGTTCTGCATTTCAATTCATTCGTTGTCCCTTAGCTTAAACCAGCAATATAGAAAACCTCACGTTAACCCATAATGCCAATAACAGCGCCTGCAGCTACATTCTGACTGTGAAGCAGTGAAGTGATAAGTTTTCAATGAAAAGTAATAAAGAAATTTTTAACGCTTCACTGCTTCTCAAACAAAAATTTACAAATCAACAAAAACTGATCTCTCCATGCAAACCTAATATAACTTACTTTTTAACAGGATATCGTGTTTTCATCGATTAAACCCGGCCAATATTTTTGACTCAAAATGTAATGAAAACTAAGATAATAACCAAAATGTTGACTCTCTTCAAATCGAAAACATTGAATACGAATCTTTTAAAAACATTTCTCGATATCATGAAATCAAAGCATTCAAAGACTTTATTAAAGATTCTTAGACAGTTGTTAATTGATTCATTAGAGCCATAATTAGTACTACTGAAATTAATTGCAAAAAATATACCACGTTGGCGAAGCTGCCGAGATGGAACATATATATCGAAATAATACAATAAATTTGAGCAATCGATCCGACAACACAAAACATCTCTAGCAAAAATCGCACAAGCAACCTCTCTTCTCTTATACAGCGTCTTCAAAGTCAAAAGCTCTAATAGACTTGCATAAGGTTCTAAAGAAAACTGAAAAGTTTTATTTGAAGGCAATCTATTCAGAGCAAAAATAAGAAACATTTTCTGCACGCTTTCAATTCGTGTCGAATGGATAACATACAGCGGATTCCAGATTACAGAACCATATTCCAAAATTGATCTGACATATGCACAATAAAGTGTTTTGAGCGTTAATGGATCACAGAAATCTTTAGTATTACGTTTGATGAACCCTAGCATTGAATTAGCTCGTCCAATCATATAATCAAAATGATCATTAAATGAGTATGAAGCTGTGAAAATAATACGTAAATCTTTGAGCTTATATACACGTTCTAAACTATTATTGCAGAAATGATAAGTAACTAAGATAGGTGATTTGTTTTTAAAAATTGACATAATTTTACATTTAGAGATATTCAAAAACAGCTCATTTTCTACAGTCCAAATATGTAATCTATTCAAATCACTTTGGAAATTAATTGTATCAGTGATTGATTTTATAGTAATATAGGCTTTCATATCATCTGCATATAATACAAATTTAAGAAATTTAAAACAGTGACAAACATCATTAATAAATAAAATGAAAAGCAAAGGTCCAAGATGACTACCTTGCGGTACATCAGAAGTTACTTTAAAAGTCGTAGAACAATAACTACCAATTTTGACATACTGCGTAAGCTGGGATAGATACGATGAAATCCATTTAATAGGAATCATTTCACAATCAAGTTTGTCAAGCTTGAGTAATAATTTAGGGTGTTTAACCTTATCAAACGCACTGCTAAAATCAGTGTATACAACATCAACTTGCTGAAAGTTTTGCAGTGCATCCGAGATATAACGCAAGAATAACACTAAATTAGTGGTAATTGAACGTCCAGATAAAAAACCATGTTGTTCTTGAGCAATAAACTTTTTAATATGAAATTCCAAAAAATTTTTAACTAGTTTTTCAAAAAACTTCGGCAACACTGAAATTAAAGCAATACCTCTGTATTTACTAATATCATCACGCTTACCAGATTTGAAAATTGGCCTTATGAAAGACAACTTCCAAGTTTCTGGAAATATACCGGTGGATAAGCTCTTGTTGAAAATTAACATTAGTGGACCAGCCACAGAACATAAGCAACTCTTGAATAGGATAGGAGGCAAGCCATATGGCCCAGCACCTTTAGAGATGTCAAGTTCATTCAATCCCTCATTGATTTCATCCATGGAAAATTGCAAGTGGTTGTAAGGACTACCAGATGAAGAGCAAGTAAATGGGGAGTTTGAATCGCCATCTTCAGAGCAATTCACTGTTTTAAAATAGGACGCAAATAAATTACAGATATCTTCAGGGTTTGAAGCATAAACATCATTTAAGTTAATAGTCTTAGGATAGCCATTAGTTTTTCGCTTTGAGTCGATAAATGACCAAAAATTCTTAGGATTAATTGAAATTTCTGATTCAATCTGCAACATATATGATTTATACAAAAAATTATTCAAAGTTTTAAATTTATTATGACAAATACAAAAAGTAGAGTAAGCAGAAGTGGTTTGGTTGTTCTTGTAAAATTTTTGAGCTTTAACACGGCGATTTCTTAGATTAATTAACTTTTTATTAAACCATGGTTCCCGATATGACTCAATACTATGACAAACAGGAACAAATTTATTTATCCCATTTTTTAAAATTCCATCAAATTTACATACACAATCATTTACATTAAGACCGTTAAATAAAGAAAACCAATCAATGGAATTCAAGAACAAATTAAAAGAACTATAATCACCCTTAGAAAAATTAAAATACGGAAATGAATTATCAATATTTTCAACACAGTCAATAAAATTTAATTCCAATTGTAACGGTTTATGATAAATACTAGAGCAGCCCGCGAAATCTTCCCGCATGGAGGGATCAGTTTTTATTGTTTTGAAATTTTTTTTTTAATTTTCGATCTACGGGTGTGACAACCCCGCGTACTCCAGTCCCTGCTATTGACATACGAGTTAACGTGAGATATCACATACCACTGGCAATAGTAGTGAGATATCACTAGCCAAGGTGACATCTTAGGGGTGGTGGCGGATGAACTGTATTCAGTAAACGGTAGCACCCTCAATCTTAGCTGTGAAATAATCCTTGATGATGAGAGGCTATTGCTTTCTTGAAGAAAGGAGCCTTCATATAACTTTGTGTGGGCTTCAATCATTAAGAAAGACTGTGCGTCACAGGATCAAGGAATATGCAACCGGCTGGATTATTGGCAACTACATTTTTGTTTTGTTCCAGCAAATTTTTGTAAAAATTTGATATTTACCTTATAATTTACTTTAATTTTCTCTATTCTATCATAAAATATTGGCCTATGTCATATTTTGTCAGTGATAGGATTTTTTGTTTAGTTATCCATTCTTTAACAAAAAATATAAAAAAAACAAAAAAAAAGAAAGATTGACGTCCATCAACACCTTTGAACTTATGTTGTTGTGGGACCTTGGTCTTAAAAGGTTTTTATGTGTTATTGTGACACATATTGTAATTCCTACTACACAACACATTGTATTAAAAAAAAAAAATAAAAAATAAAGAGACTGCAAGCTGATCACATGAAGAAAAAATGAGATCCAACATTCTATTTTGATTGTTAAAGATGCGATTATACTGTTTAAGTCCAAAACTAGTAAGATTATCTAAAAATTCATTAGACATTTCATTGGTTGACGTAGAAGAAAATTCGTCTTCATTCACCCAAAACCATTCAATAAGTGGTAAATTAAAGTCACCAAGTACAATAATTTTATCCGATTCATCCATTAAAGTTAAAACTGTGGCAACTGAATCAATTAGTTTCATGTAAGTTTCACGTGAACTCCTTGGACGAATATAGGCTGTACACAAATAAATCCATTTCCGGCCACGCTTGATTTTTACAGCTAGAAACTCAAGCTCGCTAGTTGACGTATACACGACAGCAGATTGGAGATTGGCTTTAATTGCAATTAAAATTCCACCACCCTTTAGTTCTTCACATATATATCTATCCCGACGAAACACTAGATAGTTTTCAGTAAAAAATTCTTCGGAGTTAAAGCTGCATGTGAGTGAGGTTTCAACTAAAGCAACAACATCAAAATTGGTATTCAAAGCGGACATATAAATTTTATCTGCCTTGGATCGAATACCACTAGAGTTGTTGAAATGAATTTGAAGAGTATTTTTACATATATGATTTAGATCTAAAAAAGAATTATTATATTGACCGGCAGCATTATCATCTCTTACGACGCTGGATCGCAAAAGTTGTTTCGTTCCAAGTTTTTTGAAGAAGATGATGTTTTAGGACGATCGATAAACTGACCAACCAAAACACCTTTAGGCCAGATGGTAGCGTTTAGTGCCAAATCAAATAAATCCTCAGTAAGACCGATCTTGAATGAAATAAAATTTAAGCGACTGAGTTCAACATTTCTCGGTATCAATGGACGAATAGAAAATTTCTTATTATCGTCAATGTTTATCTTGCTCTTGATGTAGAATACCAAATCATCAATTTTAGTTTTCGGATCAAGTCTGGTGACATAAAGATGCTTATAGTGAATTGTTTCCAGAGAGCGAATCGTCTCATTCATAGACGCAGTGCCAACTATTCCATCATATTCAGTATTACCCTGATAAGACAGCAATTTATGTGGAGGCCGATTGATATTAATTCTTTTACTCACATGACGATCAGACTGTGACGACAAATTAGCCTGAGACTTGTTGGAGACAATCACATTCTCATTAAGTATGTTTTTAGTATTGAGTGCTTTAGGCAGAAGGTTATCAGTTTTAAGAAGATTTACTGCTGCTTATTATATGACTCTTGTATCCTTCCCGTGTTCCCTTATGGCTCTCAAACATGGGCTTTAACTGAAGATGATAAGATCAAACTAGCTGTTGCTCAGAGGAATATGGAGAGATCTATGCTGAAGATAAAAATATCAGACAAAATAAGCAATCAGAAGATCCGAAGGAAAACCAAAGTGAAAGTTGTATCTACAACGAATGAATTGAAATGCAGAACTGGGCTGGCCATGTTGCAAGGTATCCTCCAGATCAAACACCATCAATTATAGAGTGTAATGACCCGTTATCATACATATATTAAATTAAAAGTTCATTACAAAAATCTTTACTAAATTTCACAATTTCTTAACGAAATAATGAAGGGCGAATAAACTTATACGTTTAGTGCTGTTTATTTAATATTTCGAAATAGAAATATTAATTAAATAGCAACATTACGATTGTTCAACAATTATGCAAAATCGCATAATTGCTGTATATTGAAAATGTAAATGAACGATGGGTTTTTCACCTTTGATTGTTCTGTAGGGGAATTGATTTGTACTTTAAATTAATATGATTGGCTTAACGAATATTAAAACAAAATTATTTTAATAACGGTTCATTACGCTCCCTTCCAAAAATAATGAAGACATAACTTATTTTCTGTTAGTTAAAGTTGAGTTGTGTAAAAGACTTTACAGAGAAAGGTTTTACAAATTGAAAATAAAACCAGGATTCAGAAATCAATCCGTAACCGTCAAACTTTATTAAATTTAACCAATAAATAAAATAAATTAAAATTGAAGGTGTTAAATGCTTTTGTGTTTTATTAAATAAAAGGTGCCGTGATATTCAAATTAAAAGTTGTCGTGCTTAACTGAATTATATTTGTTTGTGGACTCCTACAGTAGTTAGGTACCACATTTGGCGCAGCCGGTTTAACAAGACCACGATTGTTTGATAAGAATTACTTTAAATTCTTAGAGACTATTTTAAATCCGAAAACCGAATTTTTTTAAATAAATAAGAATATAGTTTATAAAATAAAACATTAATCTGGCGTTTATTTTAAATCCAAAAAAAAATGTTTGTGTAACATAAAAAGTTCTTAAGTGTAATCGTAACCATTGTGTACTAAAAGTGTACCATACTCATCAAAACCAACTTCAAAAAGTATACCATCAACTACAGATTAATAGGACTACAATCACAGCACTAAAACAAAATTTATATCGTATCACAATTACATGAATTTTATATAAAACATCACATCATTAACAAAAATCAAAGCTAACTCTCATCATCTGTAACATCATTAAAAAATCATTAATAATTACACAACCATATTAAAAGGGAATCAGCATCAAGAACTACTGCCGATACAGCGACAAACAATACTTGAAGACACTACAACAAGCAACTTCCACAGCATCAAACATTATCAGCAGCAACATCAACATTAAACATCAACAGCATCAGCAACAGGTGGTAAAACTAGCAGTCAATCAAAGGGTGAGTTACATTTTAATAATTTAGTATTAGCAATAGTTTAGTTTATCTATTATTAAAAAAAAAAACTGTAAAATGAGTAGTGACGATTTTTTTTTGATGTCTGATACCTTAAATTCTATCCCACTAATTTCGAGTAATAATGCCAATCAACGCGAGTTAGAGTATTTTTTAGAAACTTGTCAAAAAAGATATATCAACCTACCACCACATTTAAAAACAAATCTACTATCGCGAATTTGGACTCGTGTAAGAGGTGACGTTTATTTACGTATAAAGAATCAAAAATTCAATTCCTTTAATGAATTTAACGAATTCTTTAAACAAATATTTGGCTTTTCGGAACCCATTTTTGAACAAATAACTGTCAATTCTCAAAAAACAAATTCTCAAAATAATATATTTGCTAACCATTTAAACGAAATTTCTCAAAATCATTCATTAAAAAATCAAAAATCATCCTCAGAGGAACAACTTATTATAGATCCGTTGTTCCAAGCCGAGTTAAAATTAAAAGAGCTTACACAGGAAAACGATAGGTTACTAAAACTAAACTCTACCTATATAGCGGAAAAAATAAAGTACAAGCAAAAAATTGATTTCCTCAGCGAAGAAAATTCTAAATATAAAAATGAGTGGAGCATTTTATCATATGCTAATGATAAATTGAAAAATTCTACAAAAGAATTAACTAATAATTTGGAGCTTGCGAATTTGGAATTAAAACAAAATAAAAGCGTTAACAAATCACTTCGGCAAGAGATCGAAAAACTTACTACACAGAAAATAATTTTAGCTATAGATTTAGAAAGGTCCACCAAGAATTTGGCAGACACAAGTACCCTGTACGAAAAACTAGAGTTAGAATTCAGCAAATTACAGAATAACAATAAAACTCTCGAGAAAGAATTAGTTGATATCATTCACCAACCGGGTGTACAAGATAAAGTTTGCGAAAATTTGTTACCGAATGACTTAAGTTTAAATAAAGCTCAAGAAATTACATTTAAACCGCATATTTTATCATATACCAAGCCAAGTAGAGACCTATATTCTGATGTTTTAAAGGTTAATATCTCCAAAAACTCAGATAGTGAAATAGTGACAAATAATTTTGATAACAAAGAAAGACAAAACGTTAATAGAATCGAGAATGCTAATAATGGTAAACCGATATTTACTACTATAAAATCCAATAAGATTTTCTATGACAAAAAATTTACCAGCACAAACATTATTTCAAAACAAAATAATCTTCCATCATCGAAATTACCACCTCAAGTGACCCTACAGATCAAAACCATTAGTTCACCTAAAATAAATTTTCTCTCTAATGTCGAACACAATTCCAAGAAAATATTTTTAAACCCGAAATCTAAAGAAAATAGTAAAAGAATTCTAACTGCTAAGAAGAAAAATAAAAATAAAATTCGCCTTAACAACGCAAAACGAGTAGCATCAACGACAATGAAATTGAACTGTAAAGTGGAACTACCAAAAACTACAATGCGTAGAAGTTATAAAAGAACGAATAGCTATCCTAAAAACTATCGCAATTTCACAAAACCCATTATATGTGTTCAGAAAACACACCGAACTAGAAAAGCTCAACAAACGGCAAAAATTTCATCTCGGTCATCTCGGTCAAAAATTATCATAGATTATCAAAAATTATTGATTTTGTTTATTACTTTTATATTCAACAACATTTCATTAAATTTTTATAACAGTAGTCAGATAAAGAAAAGGAATCAATTTGAAATTCGACGTTCGCCTTCAAAAATTTTAAATAAACAAAAATGTTGGTTCTCAACTGAAGCTATAAAACCAAATTTTAATCAAATTTTCCATTCAACATTTAAGACAAGATTGATATCGATTCTTCAACACTTAAGTCGAGCCATAATATTTGTTCAATCAAAACTCATTACACTGAAAAACATATTTCACACCAGTAATATTCTTTTCTTGTTAAAGTGTTGTAAATTTAATCTAGAAACAAAATTCGGAAAGATTTTCAAATTTTCTTCTAATTTAATTTTTTTTCATCCCATAACTGAATAATTTGATTTTTTAGAATTATACCTAGCCTAGAACATATAATATAAACAAAAATTATTTTTCTTACCATTAAAACAAACTTGAATTAATATCAATAACTAAGTCAAATTAAAATGACAAAATTTATCCTAACTTTAATTTAGTGAATACTCTTTTTGTCGAGCCATTCGCAATGGGGACAAAAAGGGTACAGTTCTATAATCGTCTTTTAACTATTAAAAAAAAAAAAAAAAAAAAAACGAAAAATGATCAATAATCTATAATCAAAAACAAATAAATCTATTCATATATAAAAAGTCTATTCATAAATAAATAACAAAGCTCATATACTATATATAAAAATATTTCTCTCTACAAAATAATTATGACTTATGCTCAAACAAACAAAAACAAAACAAAAAAAAAAAAATGTTAATTTCATAAAACTAAACACTAAGTATCATCATAAGCCAACAACAAATTATCTTAAAACACTATAGGTTTAGAGTTTCAATTAAAAATTTATAAAACAAAAACAGATGATCATACATCCAAAAATAATTTAAAAAACAATTTACATATAAAATGCATAAGTAGAGTAATTTTCTACACATAACTAGAATATGGTATTATATTTCAATTCAAGTTCAATGATGTTTTATAATTTATTGTATACCTAACCATGACCTAATTATGTTAATTTACTAAAAAAGAAAATAATAAATAATCATACGTAAAAAATTAATTGTGAAAATAAATATTAGTATAGTTAATTTAAGTTACTAAAATTTTAAAATTAATTTTTATATAATATAATGTATAAGATCTATATACAAAATCTAATGATGATACACAAATTTTCATTTAGCAAAACAAAAGCAAAACACCTTAACTGCGAAGCTTCATTAACATATATTTGTTTCAAATAAAATTATTACTACACGGGCATTAATAAGCCAAGAAGAAAACCATTTATTTTTTTATATATAATTTGAAGTTGCAAGGTTGTATTTAACTTAAAAAAAAAAAGATTATATTACGAATTTTATTACAATTAAAAATAAACCAATATATACAACAAAATGATTTAAGAATAAAAAAAAAAAAATATAATTTCGTAAATATAATTCGTTTTATTTAAAATATTAAATGTTTATGTTATAAAGCATGTTTTTACATATCAAATTTCTTTATACTTTTTATTGTTTTAGTTATATAATTAAAGGTGGTTGCATTTAAAAAGAAGAATTGTTGAGTAAGGTCGGTGTTAGAAATTAAGAAATACAGTATGCAGCATAAAATTGTTTCCCCATAATTTGTAGCTACTGAATTATAATAATATGTTACCAATTTATTTTTATTTGTACTAAGGTTTTAAAAACAGATTTCATTGCATAAAATAATTCAATTCTATAAGTTAAAACGAAATCCTAGTAATAAAAATTAAGATATAGTTAAGAATAGTTATTTAATATTTGATACGGATGTGAGATGAATCCTGACACTATCTGAGAGATAAATTACAGGAAAAATTATTGTTAAGTTATGAAATTCATATTCACAACCTAATCAGAACCCTTTAAAAATCAAGCCAGGCAAAAAAAAAAAAAATAAAGAATTTATAAAATATATAAATTTTTTTTAGTCATATAATGGACTTACAGGAAATTATAAAGTATGTTTAAAAAAAAAAATATTTAAAAAACAACATAAATATAAGTAGATAAAATACTAGTAGATTAAATAAACAGAAAACAGAAATTTATTTAAAAAAAAAAAAATTGTTTTTGGGCATTAGGTTAGACAAATCTTTGATTTTGTAACATTTCACTATTTTCAATTCTTCACAATTAAAATTTTTATTTTAAATAACTCTTCAAAACAAATACTATTATATCAAAGTATAAATTCTAACAAAATAAAAAGAATATATACAAACAAAATAACATAATAATAAATTATAATTCCCGAAAATGTATCTTGTCAATTTAATCTTCCCTTATTTTTTAGAGTGGCGATTTTTAGAGTCAATTACAAATTTAAATATCTTATAAAATAAACATATATTATATAATAGCGATCGAATTTCTCAAAATTTTACAAATATTTTTATTAAGTTGTTTTGTTTGTTATTTTATTTGAAAATTTAAATTAAAACAATTGATAGTTATATTTCGAGAAGATGCATTTTTAGGATACATCTTCTCTTCTTTTAGATGGCGAGGGGTGTAATGACCCGTTATCATACATATATTAAATTAAAAGTTCATTACAAAAATCTTTACTAAATTTCACAATTTCTTAACGAAATAATGAAGGGCGAATAAACTTATACGTTTAGTGCTGTTTATTTAATATTTCGAAATAGAAATATTAATTAAATAGCAACATTACGATTGTTCAACAATTATGCAAAATCGCATAATTGCTGTATATTGAAAATGTAAATGAACGATGGGTTTTTCACCTTTGATTGTTCTGTAGGGGAATTGATTTGTACTTTAAATTAATATGATTGGCTTAACGAATATTAAAACAAAATTATTTTAATAACGGTTCATTACGCTCCCTTCCAAAAATAATGAAGACATAACTTATTTTCTGTTAGTTAAAGTTGAGTTGTGTAAAAGACTTTACAGAGAAAGGTTTTACAAATTGAAAATAAAACCAGGATTCAGAAATCAATCCGTAACCGTCAAACTTTATTAAATTTAACCAATAAATAAAATAAATTAAAATTGAAGGTGTTAAATGCTTTTGTGTTTTATTAAATAAAAGGTGCCGTGATATTCAAATTAAAAGTTGTCGTGCTTAACTGAATTATATTTGTTTGTGGACTCCTACAGTAGTTAGGTACCACAAGAGGCTTGGACACCAACAAGCAAGAAAAGTAGGGGTCAACCTAAAAGAAGAT